>JAAAKL020001895.1:0-28470 GCA_010016065.2 Carybdea cf. marsupialis auct. non (Linnaeus, 1758)
TTTCGGAAACTGCGACGCCCAGCTAACAAAATCGTCAACGTGTTGAGATTGGAGAAGCATTTTGACGGGGTTGATACGATAGTATTTATTTAAACCTGAATTTACGATGCTCTGCAAAGAAACTGAAAAAGTTAAAGGCAAGGACATATGAAAGTGACAAGCTATCTCTTGAAATTTTTAAGGCATGCAGTGCATGCGTTGCATTCACTGACGGCACGTCCCTGGTGTTCATCAATTCAATTAACATTTTTTGAAATCTGGGGTATGTCACATTCTGTAGTTACTAATACATGGCAAAGCTACCTAAAGATACTGATATAATTTAGTTGTAATGCAGAAAACTGCGAAGTATTTGCTCTCGTTCTTTTGTAATATCTTCCACTTGGACTTTCTTTAAACAAGTAAAATCTTCGAAAGACCCGTGGCATTGCATTGAATTTATAATACTGTATTTTCGTTCTTTTTCTTGTAGTTCTCATATAGGTCTTGTGTAAGACCGTGCGTTGTATATGGTGGAGCTGATGTTGGCGCACAGATGCGGGACCTTGATCGAGGTTGTCACTTATTGGTTGCCACACCGGGGCGTCTGGTGGACATGATCCAGAGGGGGAAGATTGGGCTTGAGTGCATTAAGTGAGCATATGTTATGTATATTGTACAATGATTAGCCATTTCTAAATCACTAGTGCCCTGCAACCTCTGTAAGTGAATAACTTTTTGTTTGCAAATCGACCATGTCAGAATCACTGGTTTCCCGCAACCCATTGAATTGAAGCACTTTTGGGATGTGAACTTGGTTTTGCATATTTTAGGTTGTGAGTAGCACTTCGTTATTCAGCCCAGGCTGATTTAGTTCAAATTAAAAAAACGTTTTCTTATAGGATAGCTGACACCCACAGGATAGTATGAAAAAGCGACAGCGCATTTGTAGCTTATACTAGAAAAATGTTGCAGTAAAGATGTTAGTTTGAGTAGAGTCGATGTTTCATGCAGCTAGAAACCCACATTTGTCCTAAAACTTTTTCTATCATTTAACTTTACACGAAGACCTGTTACCGATGTAATCAATGTAACGATTCATCGTGGCTTTCGCCGACCTACTTTCATAGCTATCGTTAACACTGTCCCGAACAAACTTAGGGCTTCTGACAAAGTTCAGCCATATCAAAGTGAGGCTCAAAGATTAAACAACAACAAAGTAAACAATCGCCATGGCCTGTAACAGACCCATCAGTGATTTCGAGATCCGTAGCTATTGCCTGAAAGTCGAATTTGCTGTAACTTAGTCCATAACAGCATAAAAATATATTGCGACGGCTACCTGGTTACTGCTTTTGAAAGTACTAACTTGATTGGAGTTTTTTGTATACTATCTAAATTTTACCCGTTGTTTTATCTTATAGGTTTCTGTGTTTGGATGAAGCAGATCGTATGCTTGATATGGGTTTTGAACCTCAAATCAGAGAGATTGTTGAGAAATGTGATATGCCGCCAGTAGGGAAGAGACAAACTTTGATGTTCAGTGCTACCTTTCCAAAGGAAATCCAGGTAAAGTTAGTTATCCTTTCAGTAATAACGAAGTATTATAGCATATCGCTATTTGTCTTCTGTTTTAGCATTATGGTTCGCTGGTAGCAAACGTGTTATGCCTTTGCATGGTAGACGACAGACTAGATGCTAGTAATGTTTCGCCCGCGTTTAGATTGCAGGGAAAAGTAAGTGATCCCTATTTCCGTTTAGGGTAGTCTTAAAATGAGTAAAATACCTGTCGTTACAAGGTAGTGTAATAGCATTTTATCATTTTATGTTCCATCAGATTCTTGCCCGTGATTTCCTGGACAACTACATTTTCCTCGCTGTTGGTCGGGTCGGCTCTACGAGTGAGAATATTACCCAGAAGGTTGTATGGGTAGAAGAAACAGACAAAAGGTCATTTCTATTGGATCTCCTCAATGCCTCGGGTATATTTCTTTCTCTTTCATTTTTTACTATCCATGTGCTACAGTAATCGTGTTTCGCTCGGGAGGTTACGATTAATAGTACTGATGAAATTGGACGTTTGTAACCAAGAGTTACAGGTAAATTATTATTATATTGAGTAACCGCCTCGTTGTAATGACTTTATGATCTGCCCTTATACGTTTCGTTGGCTTTAAATGTATAAAGAATTTAACCATTTACTGCTATCCCTTGATAATTCGTTTGGTGCCGGGGGTTTAGGGGTTTTTTCCAAGCAAATTTCCTCAAGAATGGTACCATCATTGAAACAAGGCCTCGTCTTTAGTTTTCAATGCTATTCCTGCCATCTTCAGCTTATTGCGTCACGAGCTTTTCAACTTCAGTTCTCAAATATTATAAGTGCCCCACTGGGATATTATGCTCAGATTTTATTGACAGATAACTCTGGTTGAACGGTTCAGAAGCGATGATTTTGCAAAGTAATGGTTCTCTTAAATTAAATCACAGAACGATATGATAATTCTTTAATGTTTTTAACGATGGAAGGTAGAGCTTAACGTGTGGGTGAAAGTGTTTTTCAAGCGGAATGGAGTGGGATAGCAGTTCCTAGCTTCTTGTTGTATCAGCAAAAAGTCATGTTGTGTTTGAATGCTATTATGATGACGACAATACGATTTATAAGACCAACGTTGTCATGTAATAAACTGATAATCCTTCTAGACTGAAATCTTTTATATATACGATTTAAAAGAGACAGATTTCACTACCAACCTCAAATCGAAGTAAATTGGGATATTGATAAATAACTTCTACAGAACTTACTTCTTTGGGTAAGGTGCTGTTGTGGGTACCACAATCCACTGAACAGACACGCCCCTCAACTCCTATCGCGCCATCTCCGGCGTAATCTACGTAACATGTCACATTTCCAAACCATAAATTAGCAATCAGTATAGCTTTTCTGCCATTTCATGCTGCCTTTATTGTACGTGCAAATGAAGTGTATCATAATCCTTAGTAAGATCGTGCTACAAGGAAGCCCCTTTTTGTTTAATGCTTGCATTCATAAGTGAATCTCTAACAACGGAAAAAAGCTCATGGGGATGGCTAAGTTGCGACTTTTTAAGATAAAGCTGGCTACAGGATTTAGGAGGTTGGAGTTCTTAGATTTTTTCCGTTTAAATATTTCTGAAGGCTTCTTAAACTTTCTGTTGGGATTGTGTTCTTGTGTACAACTTGAAGATTCCAAGGTGCTCTGTTAGATTTTTATCAGTGTTGACACGAATCTATTTAAATTCCTCTTCGTCAATGTAGGTCCAGATTCACTTACTTTGGTTTTTGTTGAGACCAAGCGTGGTGCTGATGCTCTAGAAGAATACCTTCAGCGTGAGCGATATTCTGCAACTTCAATTCATGGTGATAGATCACAGTATGAGCGCGAGGAAGCACTGGCATCTTTCCGCATGGGACGGACACCCATCCTTGTCGCCACAGCAGTAAGTAATACAGCCGCTTTTTGTTATGTATTTGCTTTTAAGGAATAGAGATGCATTCCATGAATTAGTGTAGCTTACTGAACTAGACCTAAAAATTCCATTTGAAATGCTGCTATTTACTATTTGTGGCAATTTTTACTATAGGGTTATTCTAAGAATGAACACAGATGTTTTCAAATTTAGAGAATTCCGCCGTAACATATACATTGCCCTTGTAACCGTAACACAACTTGACTTTGTAAGCCTTGTTATTCAACTTTCAGGTGGCTGCCAGAGGACTAGACATCCCCAATGTCAAGCATGTGATAAACTTTGATATGCCTACTGACATTGAAGAGTACGTTCATAGAATTGGAAGGACAGGCCGAGTTGGACATACAGGTATGTGTATAGAACTAGGTTATATTGCGCTTTCTTGGTATTACTAAGGCAGTGAAATAGCTGGCGTCGTTGGTGAAAGCCCTTTTTACCCACAAAGAAATAACCACGTGTATTGCAAATTGTTGCTCCTCGTCGATGAGCTCACTAATGTGATGAAAGGCAATGTGGAACAAGGATATTGTGGATTTTTTAAATCACAAGCTAGCAAATAATCTCAACTATTACTTTACAACCGTTTTTCAATCGGCAGGTTTCATAATAGGTATATCTTAGACTACCCGATTAAGCGTCCGGTTTCGGAGAAATATTTTTCACAAGTGCTGACGTCTGAGTAAGCTCCCATCACGTATTGGATGGTTGAAAAGGAAACGAAGGATTATAAAAACCCATTCCAAAAATGTGGTGGACAGCGAAGACGTAGATTCGGGAGCTCCCGAGTTTCTGCTTTTAAATGACGATACTAAAGACGATGGAAGTATATTGATTGGTTGATTTGATTGATCGATCGATTCATTGATTGATTGATTGATTGATTGATTGATTATTACGTTATGACTCAGTCTATTCTATAGAATTAAGCTGATGTATGTTTTAAGAATTATCTTATTTGTCTTTTATTGGTAAGCGTCTAGGCCATTTATCAGTTATTGACGGTAACTTTATGGTACTTTTGAAGCATAAAACAAGTAGTGCAAGTAACAAGTAAGATTTAATAGACATGTCTTCCATTTTTCTTTAGCCTTTGCAGCTTGTTAGTAACTGGTTTTAATCAATGCATTAGTTTTGGTAACAGTATCTCTATATTGACGCAAGGACGAGTCTGAGGCATCAAATGACTTTAATCTAGAGACCACTTATGTATTGTTACTTTCTTCTTTCAATAACGCTCTTTTAAGTCGACTCTCGTAGTTCAGTCGAGTATGGCTTTACAGTACGTTAAGTACTTTTCTGTTTTAAAGTGCTAAAGCCAAAGTTCAAGAACTCAAAACTATGGGTTTTAAACCTAATAGCGTAGTTTTCATCATACTTTGTACTACCTTTTAACTATTAGGTCTTGCTACATCGTTTTTCAACGAGAAGAATAGGAACGTGGCACGCGACTTGATGGATCTATTGAACGAGGCAAACCAAGAAGTCCCATCATGGCTAGAGTCGATGGCATACCAAGCACAGCAGCATGCTGCCGCAAAGCGTGCAAATCGTGCAAGGTTTGTTAAGTTAAATTATTTTCCTACAAATTTCATCAGCAGTCGTGTATCAGCTTGAAATCATCTCGCCTGAAGAGCGGTTTGGACTTTCAGACAAGGGCTTATCGAATCTGCCAAGGCGTTTTGTTTTAGCCGTATGACAAGCCAAGAAACCGATTTCAATGTAGATAGTCAAAGAAACGAGGCCAAACCATCTTTTCTCAGTAAATTCCTTTTGACTTAGCCATAAGTGTTTGAAGTCGGTTTGCCGATGCTGGAGATGCCGGTAAACTATACAAATAGGCTGCAATACGTAGATAGTCACAAGAATGAAACTCTGTTTACCATGACCACCTTATTACTTTCCCTCTACACTAGTCTAATCTATAAGGTCTTTCTGGTTAATTCTGTCTCCGAAAGTTACCATTTGGGTAGGTTTCACACCCAACCTGGAAATCTTGGATTTTTCTAGAGAAGTTCTATCAAGACCGTCATCATTACTTAAGGAGGTTTTTCTAGGTCACTTTATACTTAACTCTTTAGCATGCAGTATAATCCCGTATATAGGCATTTATGATTGGACTATTATTTGTCCTACGTTCTGTATTTAGGCGAGCGGAAGCTAAAAAATAGGTTTTATTTGCTTATAGGGTATCCTAAAAGAGACTTGACATGTTCAGTTAGAACCTCTTTTATGAGATGCGATCTCAACCAAGTATGGGTACAGCAAAGGCTCATTATCAACGTCGTTTCGTCTTTGTATGTTCACACACAAATATTGCAGATTTACAACTTGTTAGGGAACCCATTAATAGAAAGATACTCATATATTTGCTGGCTATATTTCAATGCTCATTGAACAAACCTTAAGATTCTATTGGCTTATACGGGTATAATGATATACTGATTTTCAATTATGAGGGATGTGAAAGTGACGATAACCAGATGTGTAAAACTTTCCTTTGCGTTACAGATATGGCGGTGGTTTTGCATCACGTGATTATCGTCAGTATGGAGGAAGAGGAAACACTCACAATCAAGGTAACCGTGCACCACCAGAATTCAACATGCAGTACAGTGGCTTTACTTACGGTGGTTACAATGCATATGGAGCACAGCATGTGCATGCTCCCCAGCCTGTACAGTATGGTGGATGGAACCGTGGTGGACAAGGCGGGAGACGTCCTCAGAGTAGTGACGACTGGTTCGATAACTGATTGTTGTCGTTCCGTGCAGTCATCTAGAGACGTTTTAGTTTTAGAAAGGGCTAGACCCTTTGTACTCTTACTGTCCTGTTTATGGTTGGTTCATAGGCTTATGTGGTTATTGTTCCAGAGGGTAAGGAGTGAGGCACGTATTCTGCCATTGTAGTTTTAGGGCCGAAACCGTTATCTTATGCTCATCTGTTGCTCAAGTTTTGGTTGTGCAGATGCCGACGAGACATCCGTTTCAGTAAACGACTCACGTGAAGATCCAAGTCCGTTGCAGACCAAGGTTCACGACATGAAGAACAAGATGCATTATTCACCAAAGTTTGGAATATCGAGTGGGTAGAGGAATTTTATGGATCAATGGAAAAGTTTATTCCTAGACCGTTGAATAAAGTCGAAGTCTAGGGAACAGAAACAGTTTTCTGCGTTAAACGCATTTCACTCTGGTCAGGGTATCCAGAACATTTTTGTTTTGCTGTCTGTTTTGTTAATGTTTCATGAATATCCGTTTGTTATCGAGACAGATGTTAGTATAAAGGTACCTTCCAAGAAGAACTTTAGAGGTGAGCATACGTTGTTCACCAACTTAGCACGTACACGCATTTAGAATGGCTTGCTTTTTGTCAGGGGTACCTTAAATCAATTTTAGTGTCAGCTTGAAAGTACTTAATTTAAGCACTACACCTAGCACGTCCTTGCCCTTTTAACGTTTTATTGCCGTAACAATCTTCGGTTCTACTATCGATCAGAGCAGCTGCACTAGTTTGCTGTTGTAATAGGCCCTCTGATTCGTAGTTCAGAGCGTTATGTAAAAGGGCAACTTGTCACGTTTAGCCTTAGTGCCCCGTTCTATAGATAGGGCTAGGAAAAGATGCTGGAGACTTTTTCAAACAAACTGTGGAGAGTTCCTTATATACCCTTTGCTTCAACGTATTTAGTTAAGGATGGTGGGTGTAGTCTCCTACTTCTTGTTTTACTGTGGTCCTCTGCTCGTAGCTTATACGTTGTGTGTCGGTATCGGGCTGTTCAAGCTCCAAGGAGCACATATCTTCGGTTTTAGCATGATTTGATAGTTAGTACAACCACCTAGATTCTATTTATGAGTAATTAGATTGTGCTAATATATTACTGTACCCATAAGATGGATTTCGAGTGGGAAATGCTCAGTTGTGAAACATTCTGTCAGAGTAATTGATGGAATGTACGGTTATGTCATTGTAAGACATGATTAGGTCCGTCGTCGTGTTACCTTGTACTTAATTGAGTATGTCAAATTTTGTCAGAGGATTTTAGGTTGTTGATTGCCCGATCGCAAGGCCGTCGTTGCTGTTGCTGTCAAATAGAGAAGTAAAGGGTAACTGCGCCCAAAGTGGGGCTCAGGGCACTTGCTTTTGATAACTGGGCAGTATTGTTTTGTAATATACGTAAGAATGGAGAAACGCATGTAGTCTGGCGAGGCATTACGAAATGTTTCCTTTTCGTGGCTGGTGTCAGACAGCCTATTTAATATTTCTTTTAATCTTTGAATCTCGAGGCGAGAAATACTAGGGGATCACGGCATTTACGAAATGTTTCGAATGTGCTTTACGATAGAGTTGGCATTTTAGCCACAGGTTTTATACCGGGAAGGAAATCAGTTTCATCCTGTACCAGGCGAAGATACCAGAGACCTATATTCTTTGCAATTGTTTCTATAAAGATGTTGGGCCGATTAGATGTATCTACCCAGGTCTTGACTTTGGCTGGTGCTATCAACTCATGGTTCGACAGCTCGCTGACAGTACTCAGTTGATCTGCCTGATAATTTCCGGTTTTCACCATAGAATATTACTCTTCACCAGAGATATAGAATTTCGAGAGAAAGTTACCTTGAACTGATAAACATTGTTGAACAGAGCACTAAGCGTGACGTAAAATTTTGACAGGTACGGATGGCGTCGCGAGACACCAACTCGTCTGTTTTGTTTCAGAACAGTTACTGGAAGATTTTGCTGCAGTTATTTCACTTACATATGCATAATCACCACATTGCAGGAGGTCACCCCGTTCTCTTTTTTTCTAAGGTGATAGGTGAAATTCGTTAGTGTAGCATAGTGGAGTCGGATGAAATACCTGAAAGTTCGCACCAGGGATGGTTCTGTACCTATCAGATACAACACTCGTAGTTGCGTCAAAGTACTTTAGTGAATCTCGCCAAATCTGTACCGTTTCATTTTCTAATATCTTCGTACGACTTCATGTAAGGCGGCACGAAGTCGACAAGTATTGTGTGGATTATTGTGAAGGTCCTACATCATGTGTACCTAGCCCTTTTGTAAACTCAAATTGCTCAAGTCGGTAGCGAAACGCTTCGCCAACTATAATCGCCTTCGAGACAATAGGTGCCAGGCTCCTCTTATTGACACCGATCAAGTCTTGAAAGTTTACAAGGGAAGATGTATTTAAGGGAAATCGTAAATAGCTCGTCTATCTACTTAAGATACAATTCTTATTAACGTATTTATTTCAGATTTTCTGGCAGCCTGCAGAGATATTGTTCCGCATAGTTTGTTTATGAGTAAACAAAACGGAACCTATCAAGAAACATATCGATCTTACGTTATTGATGCTCTATGGAGAGCTTTCTTTCGTAAGATATGTTACTTTCGATCAGGAGCCAGGTTTGTGACAATCGATGCGTATATGCGATGCTCATGGTTTCGGGTAATGATGAATTTGTTTGAAAATTAAAATATTTTTCAAAAAGAATTGTTAATGATACACTGAGGTTGTTTGTGGGAGAATTGACTCAAATCGGTGCTTAGTAAAACCGTGCATGGGCCTCGCGTATATGCACGCTTAGTCAATAGTATATCAACCATGCCTAGCCTAGTTCTTGTTGCCGTGAATGCTGTAGTCGTGGTCTCGAACTTTGGTTAGAACGTTTGCGTTCCGGCGATGTTAAGCTTAACCTCTGTTAAATTGAGCTTATCTCACTCCTTACAAAAAGGATCTGTATTATCAGTTGGTGGATTTGAAATTCAGTAAACGGGACAACGTTAAAACTGTTTTCCGTCGTTCTTTGCCTCTCAATTCACTGTGCGACACATGTGATCCTTGTTTTAATGCCTATTATGTTCCTTCCCTCCGTCTTCTGTTCTTTCCTTTCTGCTTTCTGACTTAATCTACGTTGATCAGTAAAACCATATTTACATCCTAAACTACCTACTTGATCACCATCTCTTTCCTGCTCAAGCCCCATTTTCTTTAGTGTGCTTTATTTTTCTGTTTTCCGGTTCACCTGCCTGCCGACCTATCGACGTATCTTCCTACTTAGTCACGAGCTTTAATTGTTACATCACTACCCACTCGCATAGAGCTGAAGAAAATACCCGACTGCTTACATTGGCAGGACTTTGGTATCTTTACGCTAACTGGACGGAAGCACCATTTAAGCACAAAGATTGTGTGAAGCCAAATGGTAAGTCCACCGACTCGAGAGAGTTTTCGGTCCAGTATGAAGTTATCGCTGTAAATATGGCTCTATATTCGAAATAGTAGCTGAAGCTCGTCCGATTCTCACGATTGTGCAATCGTCTCCGTAAGGTCGTACTCGTAAGGGTCGATTCAGGTTCTTGCTAAGCGGAGGCCAAAATCGGCAGAACAAAAGGTGACCAGGTTTAAGCGGAGGTTAGAGTAGCTATGATCATGTCCTTGAAATTCAGAAGAATTGAGAAAATCTAGCAAGAAGTGACTATGAGCTGACCCGGACCCATGTGACAAGACGGAGCTGGAGTTTGTAGTTGATCTTTTATTTAAAGGATAGATACTTAGAATGTTCGTCCGTCAGGTCTATGCGGCTCTGAGAGTTGGTGCTGTTCATGGTGGGAGTGGTCATAGATGTGGCTTTACTATACAAAAGTTACTTGGGGGCACCACTCCTAACATTTAATTGTAAATGATGTAGGCAATGGCATAAGATGCCATTAATAAAAAGCAAGAAGTAAAACTGAAAATGCCCTCAGTGAAGATAATTGTAGTAATTGGTAATCAGTGACAATGAGGCTTCCTGTGCCCATGGCATTCTACTTTTTTCCTGACAATTGATGAAGGTGCCATCCGTACTAGCTGCTCACTGACAAGGACATCAGCTGTCAACTCACTATTGCAGGGTTCTGCCGCTTAAAAGTAGGAGCCGGTAAGAACATAATTAGCTATCAGCACAAAGAACTTTAAAGAACTGAAGTATATGCGAAGGATTAGCACCAAATTTGCACATGTAGCTGTAAGGGATTAAACTGTATTTTCACCCCCAGTAGCATCCTATGGATATAATAAACAATGTTTTCGCTCATTTAACTGCTTCTCCCGCTTGGTGATTTGCGAGTCCTATTCAACGTTTTGTCTTGAAACTGAGATCTTGAAAACATTAGGTATGATGATATCAATAGCCACTCGAATCACATTTAGGTGAATGAAGAATCAATACACGAAAGAATTTCTCATCTTGTTGTGAACCCACATTTTACAATAATCATGTGTAGGCCTAACTCTGATTAACCAACTGTTATGCTACTCTGACCCAAGCCCCATTTACTAACTAGAAATACTCTCTATTTGAGGCCCATGGTGACTTTTGGGCTTGATATTCGAACTATCTAACATAAAATGTTAAACCACCAAACAGGCTACTAAATAGGGTTCAGGTGCAGAACATGAAGCCCACCGATTCCATTGGACAAACTACACCTCCAATTTGGACCCCTTCATAGCTTCTCGCTCCTCTCCCCCTGCAACTCGTAGCTACTATTAACCATGACCATGGAGGAGTATCTATTATGGTCTAATAAAAGAGGACCACCCATGATCTACTTTTGGTCTAAAATACTCGAAAGCCATTCTTCAAGAGTTGAGTCAGATTAGGTGTCGGCCTATTATCAAATTGTCGTATTAGTGCAGTCAAATTTGTCCCAAAAAATGGTTAGACCGGAACAGACGAAATCAAGACAAGTTTGCTACCATTAGAAGCACTTTTATGCTCAATAACATACTTGCACCCTTCCATGCTCAGCCTTAAGAAAAACATTTTAAGGCAAATCGAGTATGAGGGGCTGAATCCTAAAATTTAGTCCCTGTGGAACAGATCTTTGTTAAATATTTTATATTAAATTTTATTTTAGAATCAGTACTGCTATCGATCTCGTTATAGATGTGGGGTCAAGGTCGTGAAACGAGAACGAGGCTACACACGAGATATACATAAACATCGGCCGGGGTGATAATGGATAGGAACTTGTATCCTCAGTCTCTAATCGTCGATATCGAGTTAAACAATAATACTGAGATTGCAAAGAAGGTAACTGAAGAATCGATGTATTCCGTATTGATAGAAGAAAGGAGCTAACATAGGTTCCATAGCCCTACAAAATTGGATGAAACAAAATCTTTCGAGAAATTTTAGAAAACATTCAAATGAACCAAAACAAACTTTCAAACGTCCAACTTCATGCAGTATCTAGAGAAAAGTATGAAAGGCTGGGACAGTGTAAAGTTCGTATGCGTGTCATCGCCTGCTTGTTTTTCTATAATCTTGTTTTTCTGAATTTGTCAGCAACGAAAAGATACGGGCTTATTTCTATTAACACCTCAGCAGCCCTTTTCCTTTCTTATTTTTCTCTTCATCAGTAATCTGCAAAGTAAAGCTTTTATGCTGCAAGGAAAGGAAGTAAAAATAGAATATCATTCACATGATAGGAGAAAATAAGCTTGAGATTAGTTTTAGCCCAACAAGGAAAGTGAAAAACCTCAGAAACACAAGCGAAGTAAGCTCGACAACTGAAACAGCTCTATAGAGAAACAGTGTTTTATTCTTTGAAACGCTACAAGCAGATGTCCACTGATCTTCCTATTGCACCATGGCAATATGGAGGATTCAGCTGAACCATTATCCCCCCAACAAAGATGACGTTAGTGAGCTTTCAATTTATGTATACTTTGTGAAATCTTCTAGATGCAAACATTCTAAATGTATTGTTGTTTAATTTCGTGAAAACTGTTTACATTACTACCTTATGTATAAATCGTCTAACGAAGTTCATATATTGAGGTTAATGCATTTTAAATGGTGCTGTAGGAGGATACGAACTCACCACACTGAGGCACGTGACAGGCGCCTTTGGTTACCTTGAGCCTCCTGATTGGTCAGTTTAGCTGGGCTCATGAGACCGTCTCATGAATGTAGAAAACAAATCACTCATTTGCCTCATGCATGTTTTTTCGGGAAACAAGGCAAGTGCATTCCAGGACCTACCCTAGGAATGCAATTTTTCCACGAACCTTAATCGATCCCAATGAACAGTATTTCAGGCTAGGGATGACCGTAGGCTTACGTTGGTAGACGAAGCTCAGGGTAAGAGAACGCTCAACATAATCTAAACTACCGTTATGAATACAGATCAAGCTTTGATTTAAACCAGGAAAGTGGACGATTGTGAAAAGCTTAGAACTCATGTAAAGCCAGATCTGGTTGCTTCTGTAAACATTTTGCTGCTCTTCTCCATCAGTTGTTGGATTGCAAGGACCTGTGTATGTTGAGAGGGTCGGATTAGAAAACAAGCAACAACCTTTCCTTCAAACGCGGCTCGAAAAAATTCCTGTTCATCTTATACTGGTAGTAGTAAACTTTCTGAAAGAGCTTAAGAAGATCTCATTTTGTGAAGTATTACCAAAATAAACAATTGGGGCGTTTTTGCGCAATTCAACAATCTATTAACAGATGATAATTTATGCAAGATCATGCGTAGAGCTCCCTTTGTTATCAGGCCCAAGCATTTCTGGGAATAAATTTGGGGCGATTCAAAACTTTGGATTGCTTATAAGAAAAAGTAAAGCTAACCCGTCCTTGAATATTGGATATGGCAACAATGGTCGAACAGACAACGTTTCAGAGATTGTTGTCAAGAGCAATTATGCAGAGATTTTTTGTATCTGCAAATATCTATGATACATACAACACAGATGATTGCCTCAAATTTGATAATTGTCCTTGGCGTGTTCTGTTCCTAAAATGCCTCTGCTATTTCCAAACTTCTGCATTTCTCATTATCTCTCTTCATCAATTGGAAATCATGAAGATAATTTAACCGAAAACAGTTTCCAGCTATTAACTCTCAAATGACCCTCTGTATGGATTTTGTTGCGCTTAGTGGCTAACGGGTATCGTACATTGATGGATTAACACTCCTCGAACAGTGTTCCCGCCTAAAAGGAAATGTGCAAAAAATGTAGAAATTGCTGTTCATTCATTAAACAATTATATTTTTGTGTTGCCCTTTCGATCCTTTCGGGAAGTACTGACTCATCCTCAGTAACTCGAGTCAATGGTGGCAAAGCAATGGTGTAATTCAAGCTATTTTTGGTATGAAATCTGATGGAAATGTCAATGTGTAGTGGAACTACATCTGTTTTAGGTTCCTGTTACTATTTTCTAGTGGAAACGTGGTCATTGATTTTGCTGGCCACTGAATATCGAATGTGTTTTATGTTTAAAATGAAGCTAATTGAACTTTTTACAAGTGGTCTTTTGTATAAGTATGCAAAGGTCTGAAATTTTTATTCATTCTCGAATCTTGTATAAAACTATTATAGCAGAGTTATTAAAACTTACTTTGGTTAAATTCTGAAAAAGAGGTTGTAGCAGACAACGATGAAGCAAAACATTCGAGATGAACTCGTAGTACTGACCTTGTTTCAATTTCTTGTGCACTACCTATGATTATGGAAAAAACTTAGGTTATGGTTTGAGTTTGCATGTTAATGAAATTCATCGACCAGCCACTTTGGGATTTATTTTAGCTCTCTTTTCCAAATGCAAGTAATAGAAAGTTGGAAGGATTTTTCTGGTTTCAGATAGAGAATTAGTAAAGTAAGGGAAGCTAGGGAAATTTTTTGTTGTAACGTGGGAGCACTTGCTATTAGAGGCCAGCTACTAATGAGTTGGAAGGAAGGGTCAACGAGGAATAAAAAGGGTGCTTTCTATCTGGCATTTTTGGACGAGTGGGAAATTAGAGAAAAAGGTAATAACGTAGGATGAGCAATGGGCGTGGTCTTACATGGTTATGTAAATCAATCGTATTTTGAATTAAGTAATATTTGTATAAAGTCACTTTTCCACAGCATTATAGCAGAATTAAATATAATTTCGCAAAGTGGTAAATATCATTTTAACCACTCTCATGCCATAATGGTTAACTGATTTGTCTGATTTCCTTCTATATTCTTTCCAACTCTACTTTAATGAACACGTTTACCCGTTACAAGTACCAGTCCTCAAAACGTTCAAAGAAATACGTTTTCTTCATTATACCTAAAAATTGCAACCGTATTCGCTACGCTGATGCATTCGCTCGATCATTAATCCTTTGTTATGCTTCTTTTGAATTTTTCATTAAATTTGGTACAAACTTCCATGTAGACTAATCTGAAGAATATGTAAAATGTAGGGTGATATGTTAGCGAGATGTCGAAGTGCCCTTCATAAAAGTACAACTGCCCTCTCATCACTATTTGTCATGCTTCATCACTATTTACAAGGCTCTGGATCTTGCTCAGTTTCATTTAAAATGGACAATTCTTTTGTGCTGGTTTGTCATATTTATCTCTCATATTTATCAAAAAATGACACAAACATTTCAGCTAGGTATTTGTTGCGACTGATAAATCGACGAAAGTAGATGAAGATCGAGGATAAGTTTCGTTTCAGGTTTTCGCCAAAAGAATAAGTGATTTTGCGAAAGAAGACTATTGGATAACATCATCGCAGAACACGATGTGACAATACAGGAAGTTTAATGGTAGTAGTAGAGAATGCATTAATCTCACCTCTATATTAAAAATAGTCTTTTATCATTATTCAAGAGAAAATCATCATTCATTTTCATATCTCATTATATTTTTGGAAGATAATGTAAAGCATCCAAAGGAAGACAAAAATACTGTAACAACGCAAAACCACAGGAAAGTGGTCAATATTTGTAACGTCGCTATGGCAACTAGCGCTGGGTAGAGCAAATACTTAGCAATATACTAGCTGATGACAATAGCTCGTAGTAAAAAGAAACAGAATCAGTGGACTGAAAGTTTGCACGTCTAGTGTTTGCAGGTTTCATCTGTTTTGAAAGTTAAATGAGGCACCAAACGCGCGAGAAAAGGGCTGATTATGAAGAAATGTCAATAGTGTCTGGCAGCAGAAAACCACGATTATGACACTCAACGTCAAGACCCCTTTCTTATGGTAACTGAAGAGATAGAAAGGGAAGAATAGTTGTTCTGATTAAGCAGCTGGGACAGTTTTTCTGTTTAGGCAGCTGGTTTTCAGACTGAGGTATCCTAAATTTTTTACGAGGAGAATTTTCTTAACATTCATTACCTTTTAGTGTCTTAAAAATATTAGGGAAAACAACGAAAGATCTATGAAAGCCAGACTAGCAATGATAATGTGTGATGTATCATACATTGCAGTTGTAGAACATAGAAAGCGAACTCTAAAACAGATAGCGCATCCTGATTGAGTTGAGGGGAAATAACTCACCTTCCCTTTCTTATAAAAATAACCTGGAACTGAGACATCATCCTTCAACTACTAGTACTGCATTGTCAACACTCGTGATAATTCATTGACGAAGGAGAAATTAGAACCTTTTTTACTTTATCCCAAATAGTACTCCTCAAAATAATAAGGGTTTTCTTTGGTTTTTGATAAACATAGTATTGTAACTGAGTTATTTGCAAATATTTTAGGTTCTTAGAGCCTTAACTGTTACTACGACTCTATACATCCCTCATAGCAATATCATTTCTGGAAGATTGGCTGATCTGTAAGTGGAATATAGACCTCACTAATGCCAGAAATTGCTTTTTCATGTGGTGGTGATTGAATAGTGTCGCTGGCCGAGTTAATAGCAATATGAACGAGAATGGTTTTTTAGGAATCTCACCACCTGTGCGCTGTTCCTTGTTCTTTCCAGCATCAAAACTATTAGAGTACACAGCTAAGTCACAGATATTGACTGTTCCTTCTACATCAGATGGAAGCCAAATATGAGCGTGTTTTGGATCGGCACTACTTAAAATGTCTTCAATTACAATCGCCTGCAATTAATTCAGGTCAGTTTCTGATATCAAACAGGGCCTCATATGATCCAAAAAAGTATTAATTGTGCAAAAGTAGGCTTTTTAGAACATTGAGTTCTTGCTGAAGGGGAGTTACATTTGTGGCAGAAAAGAACAGAGGACTGAGTGGAGTAAAGGGCTTTCATTAAAATAGTCCCCCAGTTTACATCCTTTATATTCTGAAAGTTCAATGTCACTTAATTTGCTTTCTAAGAGTGACGTTTGATCATTTGATTTACCTATTACGTTCATGGACGCGGCGACTAATTCTTAAGGTGGCAAAACACTTTTTGTTCATGAATTTTAAAAGATTCATTAACAAGAACTGCGCAGCTTTAGTCGGTCACCATGCGCCATGCCAGACATAAAGGGAGAGTATCATATCAGTGACGTAGGGTATCACTTAGGACCAGACATGGTACAAAAATAGTTTTGCCACGATTCCCTTATCAAGCCGTGTACATTTTAGAAGTACCGTTTTTTCTTTGAAAGACTATCTCCACTGCAAATCTATCCGTCTCTCGATAAAGTTAGAAATAACATCATCATAAAAGGATGCCCCACCCTTGTTTCCAGCACATCTCAATTTCAAAAAATTGGGCTTTTCAGAACGATTGCCTCAGTTAAAATAACTTTGCTTAGTCCCAGTCCGCAGCTTCTAGATTAAGAGTTTTTATCTATGTATGTAGGGCGTACATCTCAAGTTCTTGAGCAAAGGGTACGACAGCACGTACCCGCCGTTTTGCTACAGCAAAGCTCTGCTCGACCAGCACGGAAGTGCAAGAATGCCAAGAAACCCGAAGTCTACGATTCTGCGATCGCACAACATTTACTATTAAATCAAGAATGTTGTACTAACTTCTCCTTGGATTGTTTTAGCATACTTCAGCAAGCACACTCAGAATACCACCTGAAGGTTCTAGAGGCGATCTATATTAAGTTTTCTCAGCCTAATCTTTGCTGTTGTGGTTCTGACGAGAGTCATTCGAAAAAAGCTTTTCAGCCATAAAGAATGAGTTGTCTCTTCAAAGTCAATATTTTCTCCTAAACCTTATCCAAGGACGTTATTTTATCGTCTTTTTTTTTCACTTCCTCTGAACGTTCCATAAAACTCAAGGTCATGTTCATACGAAAATGCTCTATTTAAGCATAACAGTAGGAAATCAAAACTATTACATTGAATTGCATTATTCTGTACGTATCTGCCTGGGTGGGTGTTAAAACAATTAAGCAGTTATTCAGAAGTACCTTGCAACTATACTTTATCTTATGTCCCTAGCCGCTGTACTTTTTATCTGATCTCTTTGCATGCTGTCTCCTTACTAAGTAAGGTCAGATCTTTTGCAATTTATCTGGGTTTTTTCATACTATTCTTTTCAGATTATCTTCTGTTTATTTGCCTAACGTGGTGACGTATTTAAGGAGAACACAATCGACGGATTGAAGCTTGTCATTTTCTCCTGACACGTGGTAACGCCTCACTCGATTGCAATGAACAAAATAGTACATTTATATTACGATAAGTTGAAAAATGGAATTTGTGTCCTCGATACAAAAACAGGCGAAGATTTTACACCAGGGATACATCTATGTTTTCCACAAGAATCTAGCAAATCATGTACGCTATTTCGAGTGTGAAAACAGAAGAAAAGGACAATGCAAGACTAGAATCAAATAGATTTAGATTTAGAAGACAGAATTGTAGAAACAACGGAAGAGTCTCCTCAGAATATATTTCCCATTGAATCAGCAACGGCTTCGGCTGCTGTGACTGTGGCTGTTCATCTTCTCAGACTTGAGCATTTGAAACGGACAGTCGAAGGAGAGATGATCACCCTCAAAACCCAATAGGAAGAGCAGCTATTCCTGATCTTCCAGCAGTCTACCGAGAGACGCTAAATGTTGAGAGGACTTTTCCTGTTTGACAGCGGCTCCGGAGATGACAGTAGGATGCCGATTTTTGCAACAGACTGGGCTATACTATTGTTGTTGGAGTCGAATGACTTGTTCTGCGACGGCACTTTCAGCGTCTGTCCTTTCAACTCTATACCATTCATGCAAGGTTAAATGACAGAACAATCCCTTGTCATTTTTCCATGTTTCTTGCATCTGTCATCCAATATCTGGAAAAGAATTCAATCCAGTGGGATGCAACAGCGTTATAATGAAGACCCTGAGCTGGCTCTACACAAGAGAATGATTCATGCTCTGGCATTCTTTCCACCTGATCAGGTCATCAACGCTTTCAAACAAGTTTGCGATGAAGTACGGAGGATTTACGATAATAAAACCGATGAGCTACTTGACTATCTTAAGGACACATACGTTACCAGGTTTAGAGGAAATGCACCAAAGGCGGCCCCAATGTTTCCTATCGCAATGTGGAATATGTTGGCTAGCCGAAAAAAGGAGCAGTCTATTAACCGCGTGGCAATGATACAAGCAGAAGTTGGCCATGGCTCACCAGCGCAAAGGAGACGATATCTCGATTGTAATGAGATTCTGACAATCGTAGATGACTTTCCTAACAAAGACACTTTGCAGTTTGTTAAAAGCATTGCACATAATTTCGCGTTTTGATACTTCAGCATTTTGATGATCTAGAATTTTGATAGTTTGGGGTTTTGATAATTTAGCATTTTAATTGTTTAGCGTTTTGAATAGCCACGCCGATTAAATTCGAGGGTGGGGTAGCTGAACACGAACAGTACAGAAGCAAGGTTATTAAAACAAAATCCCTCTGTTACGAAGGCTAAATGATGAAAGCTTCATTTAACTTAATTGTATGTGTATCCTTATTTCAGTCAAATGGTATTTTGGTGCGTGCATTCAATTCAGTTTTCATTATCATTCAGTTTAGAGTAAAAAAGTTAAAACAAGGATGCAGTTTATCAAAACACAACGATACGGAAGGATGTTTTCATTAAATCTGTCAATGAACACTCACATCCACCTATGCAGACTCAATGTGAAGTTGCATGCGTAAAATCCGCATTGAAACGAAGGGCAGAGAAACTACCCAACATGCGCTAGCGGGCGAACTAGTTGGTGTATTTGAAAGCTGTGGCAACGAATATACTGCCACTACATCATATGCGTCGAACAGTTTGGTCACAAAGGCAGGTCAATGAAAATTTACCTCCAATGCCTGCTAGTAGGGGTGCCATTTTTATTTTGCCTAAGAATTTTAAACAACTCATTCGGGACAGCAAATTCCTGCTTTTGACAGCGGAGTAGGCGAAGCAAATCGCATCTTTACTTTCGGATCACCCGATGCAGCCTCTTAATTAGAGCATTCGGCAAATTGGTTCTGTGATGGAACATTTAAAGTGGTCCTAGAGATTTTCTACCAGCTGTATACAAGTATATTTCCTTGCCTTTATGCATTTTTTGCCAAATAAGACTCAGATTACCTACGAGCGACTCTTCCGCGAAATGTTGAATATAACCAACGAGGCGTCGCCAATCAGTGTTTTGATGGATTTCGAAAAGGCGTCATTAAATGCAACTAAAATGATTCATCCAAATTGTTCGTTGACTGGTGATTTTTTCCATCTGTCAAACAAATGTTCGGGAAAAGGTCCAGGACGCTGGCCTGCAACAACAGTACCAGAATGATGATGGTTTCTCCCTACACGTTTGTATGTTTATGGCTTTAGCTTTCATTCTCCTGCATCATATTGATACTGCACTTGATCATTTATGTACTGAGACAAACAATAACTTTAACAATGACTTAAATGATGTCTTGAACTATTTTGAAGACACTTACATAGGCAGGTTACGTAGAAACGGCCAGCGAGCAGATCCAATGTTCCCTCGAGATATGTGGAATATGTACCATCGCACGAGAGAAGAACTTCCTCGTACTAACAACAATGTTGAAGACTAGCACCGTGGTATGCAGTGTAATGTTAATGCTTGCCATCCGAACATTTGGAAGTTTTTAAATGTACTTAAGAAAGAAGAAAGTCTGGATCGTGTCAAAACTGCTCAATGTCTGGGCGGTTATTAAATACCCGAGAGAATAAAGTACGCGGATTGCAATGCACGGATTGTTGTTATTGTTCAAAATCATCCAGGTCTTCATGCAAACGGTTATCTAAGGCGCATCAAGCACAGCGTACTTCAAAAATAATTTAACTGTAACGTAACACGGTTTTAAATACATCCTTGAATACTATGATGATATTCAGTGTCCATATTTTATCCTGAACTTTCATATTCCAGTATCCCTGGGGACACGGAAGACCCCCAACCTCAGAAAAGGCACGAATTCTTAAAAATCGTGCATAGCATAACATTTGACCATTTGGTAAAACGATGTACTTATTTTTCTCTGCTGGGCGATACTACTTTCTTTCGTTTCGATAACGTTTGTGGTTAGTAATGAAAATTCTCTCCTAAAAAATAACTGTTTTTCTTTTAATAAAAATCATGAAATTTGAGTTGAGCCTGACTGTTTCTTAATACTTTCATATCTTTAACCTGCAATGTCTCTTACATGTTTCTTAAAAGTACATGTACCTCAATTTAAATTTCAACAGGAAATTCGTTTTTGCCATTCCAGTGCAAGAATGTTAATGAAGCCAATGCAGTGTTCACGGTGGAATCCTCTTATTTGATTTTTGGAATCAGAATACTACATACTTTGTCGTGGATAATAAAACAAGAGTTATCACAATGTCAACGAAAACTCAGTCGACACTTGCTGCCTTTTGATATGTATTTCAGTTTAATGCTGAACAACATTCCTTGTCCGAAAAAGTTCCTTTCTTGCTTCACTCCGCCTGCCAATGTTTCTTAAAAGATTTAGGCATCCTGAGCTTCATGTTTCTTAAAGTCATGTCTCTTATAAAACAAAAGACTTGTAAATGAAGCTCAACAAAATAAAAGACGTGTAACAAATGGTGGAAAAATTTTGGGTCAGAGATTTCCAGCCGAAGATTTTTCTGGCTGAGCGATTTTCTGGAGGGAGAATTCCAGGAGGGAGATTTCCTTTGTGGGTATTACCCAGGAGGAAATTATTCGAAAAGGAATTTTCGGGAGGGGTTTTCTGGGTGGGAGATTTCCTTGGTGGGAAGTACCCGGGAGGGAATTATCCAGGAGGGAATTTTCAGGGAGGGAATTTTCGGGAGGGAGTTTTCCGGTTGGGAGATTTCCTAGGTGGGAATTTTCCGGGAGGGAATAATCCGGTGGGAGTCGTTCAGGAGGGATTTTTCATGGAGGGAATCTCCTTACAACCACAAGAAACTACAGGTAGAAGGTACACTGGGTGGTGACTTTTTCCATATTTTATCGTAAGTCTTTCTGAGATTACATCAACCAGATATTTACAGTTGTGAGAAGGTTTGTTGTTTACTACTTTCATAGTTGGATGAAGTCATAACCTCTGGAGGACATCCAAAAGGAGGGGTGTGAGTTTTACATTGCATTCTGACGCCAAACAAGGTATTGAGATGTTGTCCACAAAGTAGTGATCCTGGTAGATTTAGGGAATTGTATTGGTCTGATTTGCGATCCATACTGTGTTTTGCGATATAGATGGTTATGTTTGAAAGCCTTTCTGACAATAGTTATCATGATCGCTGTGGTTTGTTCTTTTGGACATAACTTTCATGACTGAAACCCTACGACTCTGGTTATCTCCGTAAAGCTCATTGTAGTGTTCCCTTATTTAACTAGAAAAAGAAGCGAGAAGGTCTCTCAAAAGCATTTAACCTGATCTCTTGTGATGAGACACGAAAGTGCAGATATTGTCTTTCTAAGAATGCGACATCATGATCATCTATATAACGGAGCCATAAAAGCATTTGGAAATATAATATAGATTAATAGAATGTCCATAGATCTTCTGTAACGGCAGGCCATCCTTAAAAAGCAAGTTCGTTATTAAAAACATCTCGATGGAAATAGAACGTTTGTCCGAGTATATCCAGGTCAGTTTACTGTGTCTTGGTCATTATCCCTTCGTCTTCTGATGTATCATCAACCCTTTAACTTTCGCTCTCTGTGTCTGCATGTAGATCTAGTTCTTCTTCGATGATCATTTTCTGTTCCATGCTTGAAATATGCTTACTGTTAGAGGCTACGCTTCCACTATGATTACTTTATACGATATCAGCACAGAGATTGCTGTACGTTGTATACATACATGCATATATAAGTGGAGCAAGAGTACATATTAGATAAGAAACTACGCGGACCTTATTTGTAATAAGAAACAAAAGGAACAAAACACTATTAGTGATTTATAAAGACTAAGCTCATACATATTTAATGAGTAGCAGGTATCATCGAAGATACAATGGGTATGTTTAAAAGCACTGATGTCTTATGTGAGTTTATAGCAACTAAGGGGAGTGTAAAGATGTGTATGTTAGTTTAGGGCTACTGTTTATCAGTTGTACCCTCCACTGTCTCAAACAAATTTGATACCATATAAGGTGAAATAACATATGGATAATCATATAAGGGGAAGACAGTAGTATTTTCTATATAAAAGACAAACGTATATTTTGTTGATGCACATCAAAGGTCAAAAGTTAGGATACCATGCAAGATTGTAAGGTTTACCGTACTTCGCTCTCGCGCCCTCACAACTTAACGACAACATACGAAGAGTGCGCATCCTGATGTTCTGAAAGTACCGATGAGGATAGTATGAGCCATCTTGGAAACTTTTATGGCAGGAGCACCAACATAGACCTATCAGATGACGAGATGACCAACGTTAGTGAGGACAATAGGGAAAATGATGATAACAACCATAAAGAGAAAACAGACGTATGGTTGGAGTTTGCGGAGACATCTTATAAGCTATACCGAGAGGGCATTGAACATTATATCACTCAGCATTGGCAGAAGGAGAAACTAAATGAAGCTCTATAGAAAATGCAAGGAAGCACTTCCTGCCAAAGATACGTCGAGCTGTGGCTAAGGACTACTTAGCTCGTCTTAAACGATGGGAAAGCATGAAACAAGAATCAGTCCATGAGAAGATAATGGCAACAGCAGAAAAACTGGAGGATGATGAAGATTTTAACCACGATGTGGGTACCAAGTTCGCAATACACAAAAGAAATTTTCTCTTAGAAAGTGTTTAAGCCGTAACACCTTTTGAGAAGAGATCCCTTCGATTGTATCAGATATTGATCACTCTGAGCAGTAGCGGTATGTAGTAGCTTGTCATATCTTGTAGATCGCTGATAGCTGTGAAATAGTTGATTGAGTGTTGAAAACGTTGTAGATATGATAAGAAGCAAAAGGAAAAGTAAATAAATAAGAAAACAGAACCAGTAAAAATACATCTCCTTTTCTCGCTCCTGTTATACCTTCTTCACTCGCAGCAATGCGCAGTGATAAGCAACCAATGCGCAGTGATGCGCAGCAATAAGCAACCCATGCGCTCACCATATAACGGATCTCCCCCACTACTCTCCTCCACTCCTTATTGAGTAAATAGCCTCCATTTCTCTGAATGGTGGTTTGCGCATGTGCATTACTGTCTCTCGTACAACTCCTCCACTCCTGCCTGATGATTCCTAGAATCATAATTCAACATCAACTTCCCTTTCAGGTAAGTATCGTTAATTCAAAATTTTCCCCGTGGGTGATTTCCAATGCCATGTTGTATTAACACATACGATAGTCGAATCAACATATGTAACATCTGTTGGAGGAACATTGACGGTTGTGGAAACTTTGAGCTGTTGCATTTTGCCTTTTCATATTATTTATGCAGGAAAGAAGGAGAGGTGCCTGCCACCCAGCATGCATATATACATATATAGTATAGATCTCATAAACATGAAGTGCTTGGGGAGCTGGCACGGTTCGAACCCAGGATCTCCCACTCCAAAAGCGAAGACTTTAAAATTGCACTAAATAGTGCAATAGTAATGTTTATGAGATCTATACTATGTAGTTCATGACTGCTTGAGTGTCTGCATGAGTAATTGTATCAATAAAATGGCACCGATGAAGTTAACAGCGAAACTGAAAATTAAGGGTGCTGGTGGTGTTAAGAATTCGGGATCGACTAGCCGGGATCGACTTTTATTAGGCTATTGTTAATGTAAGAGACTAAGAATATTGTGATCTTTGTTCTAATCTTACAGAGCTACCTCCATCGGTTTTGAAAGAACCAAATGACAGAACACACATGTCAAGATGTCAGGACAGTTCTTGTCCAGTGCCTGGCTGCAATGGTAAAAAATATGCTGCAAAAATGGCTTTTTACTTGCAGGAAGATTAATAGTGCACATCTATTTACATATAACCAGCAAGAAGCCGAAAGGTTCTCACAGTTCCAATATCAATTTTACCCAAAGTATGTTAAGTGATTCCATGGATGAAGGAAATCAACAGCCTGCTGTTACATCTATTTCACAAGTGCCAGCAGTTCCTCAGGTTTCAAAACTTCCCATTGAGCCTTTGGCCAGAGAAAATAAAAGTACATTTCCACAGCAGGTGCAAGCAAGAACACCGTGCAATGTTTGTATTTTGTTATTCAATGCAAGGTCACTTAAAAGGCATATGGAGACACAGCATTTCGAATGAAGCTCTTCAACATTGAGTCTTTATACCATCAACCCTACACATTTTCTTCGTAATGTCTGTGTTGATAGTAGTTGTGGTATTTTTCTTGTACGTAAGAGTTTTCGTGGATGTGATTTTCCTGTTCATGTTTGCCGTAGCCCATCTAGTCAGCAACCAGTTTTTGAGTGCAGTGTTAAATAATGTCGTTCATTTACGGCAACTGCCCTTTCCTATTTTACCAATGACTTTATTGAATATCCCACCAAAGGAATAATATCTACTTCGTCCGTCTCGTATTGATGAATATATGTCATGGCAATTTCTTGCTAGTGAACATAATACACCACTGATTGTGACATTTCCCACTGATGTCCATGGTTCATTTCGCTACCGCCACTTCTCTGTCTTTTCTGGTATAGATAATCCTTACTGGTCTGTCCATAATCGGGTTGTAGTATCTTATGACTGTGATCCCCATTTTTGGATTTGTAGATGTAGAGTGAAGTCTATATGTATTCACATATCTTTCCGAGGATGCAGTTGATATCAGGGGGAAGATTCTGAAACCTTTGAATCTGATGAGCCAACCAACGTGACTGGAATAGATTTGGAGAAAGAAGTTCTTGATTACGTAATGAAAATTAAAGAATAACTCTAAATCTCCCAAAGGCTTTAACTATAGAAATGACAAATTACCCAGGCCAGTAAGTATACGCAAGTCTAACATTATACAATGTTAGCTATCCATGAAATGTGATACTGGCATATCATTACCAGTGTCTTTTTCATGATGTAAAATATTAAGAACATACTTCCATCCACATTTTCTGAATATCAAATCCAAATGTAGTCATGTCTTAGAGCAGTTCAAGACTTGAAAGACACTTGATAAAGATGAAAGAAGATGATTTGCAAGGCTTACTACAGCCCATCTTACTGTAGCCCATCCCTAGTTATTCATGCTATTTATTAATGCTATGAAGAAAAATGGCTTTTCACTTGTAGGAAGATTAAGAGTGCACATCGATTTACATATTACTAGCAAGAAGCCGAAAGGTTCTCACAGTCCCACAGGCTTCGCAACAAATTTTGTAGTTCTAGGCTTCTGTGATGGGAAAAGTAAAAATTGCAAAAATGGATGTGATGTACTGTTCAATACAAAATTGGCAAAAAACGCAACAAAATTATGAATAGGGGTTGTTTGAGAAATATGTTAAGTCGAAGTATAGTATTTGCTTTTATTGGAAAGTTGTCTTTAACCTTAAATAATCTTAGAGTATGGCATTTTCATTCATCTGTGTAGGTATGTAGATTTATAGACGTGTTTCTCCAGAATGTGGGGCTTCATTCACATATCAAGAATTTAAGGAAGGTGTGCATAATTTCAATGATTACTTGTTTCTTGGACTAGCTGTTTGTGACATTATTCGTCAGCTGTTAAGGTACAAGTATAGATTTTTCCGCTTAGTGATTGGTCTGAAAAATGATTTGGTCTTTATGTTTCCCAGATCTTTAGTCAGATTTTTATTACAGCACCAAAAAAATTATTCTGCAAGGTTTCGCAAGATATGTATATCGCCGTTAGAAGATGCTGAGAAAATATCAGCCTCATTTCTTATATTCTGAAGGAGAATTTTATGCTACGACAAAAATTCTTGTAACTAAAGTATTGTTAGTGTTGCACGTATCACATACTATATGCTTTGGTCGTTTACAAAATGATAAATTTCGAGTCTAAATAGTTTCCAAAAGCGTACAACCTCTTCTGTTATTAATCTCTAAAAGATTATATTACCGGAGCATATAGTACTTCTTTTGACTGACAACCCTTTTTTAAGATGATGGATTTGAAAACTTCGGTCGTATATACAGGCACTTTCTACCTTCGGCATATTTAATCCTTTTACTTTTCGTTTTATGTTAAAATCTAAAAACTGATATGTTATAGAATGATAGTATATATGTGTGCAGTATCTCTTTTTCTCCTGTACAAAGTTGACGACTACAGGCACACTAAGATCTTTTGCCATCACATTGCTAAAAAGAGAATATTTGATAACTGAATATGATACATAAACATATTTTCTGCTTCATCGTCGTGAGTATGGCCGAAACTTTCTTTCATTAAACATCCTAAAACTATATGTATCCGTCGTAACCATTCTTGGTTCAATGCTATGAGATTCTATCTATGTATCGCTTCTTCTCATTCTGTAAATCAGAAGATATTGTATACCAGACAAGTGTGGTTCACTCTGAACTACGTATGTTATGATTATCAAGAGTCGAGAGATGTATTATTTTCTGTAAATCGAAAAATATCGTATATCAAATACCCGTATGTTTACAGTGAAATAGTAATGAATATGTATTTATTGGTTCACACTGGACCATGTACCTCTTTATTTTAAATAAGAAGATATTGTATATCATACTTCGAACTATGAGTTCTAATGTTAATACAGACGTATTCATTGGTTCACGCTGAGCCATGATTGTGTTTGAAAATACGTTACTGTTTTGAAGTCAACTTATCATATCTACTTCTGCTTGCTTTCCCACTTCTTGGTACTTCCTCGTTTATGTGTCTGCATTATATATTATATAAAGTTAAGGAATATCCCATATTTTCCAGATATGACAGACAGGGTGGGAAGGGCTAGGATCCACAAATCTACTCATTGAGCTCAGAATTTAGATAAAGGAACTTTAAAGGAGCATAGAAGACGCCCTACCTGCCATGAAAACCTGGGAAATTACAAAGGTCAAAAAATGCTTGTAGACTAGATAATATCAAGGAATTTTCATCCACCAACTGCACGTGAACAAGGAGGATTATGGAATTGCATAATCTGGTCAGCAAAAAGATTCTTACATTTAGTTCTCACAGATGGTGGTCCGTGAAATCTTGCAAACTTGTGTTAGATGGAGAAAAGTTTACAAGACAGGCCAATCACAAGGTTTTCAAATGACCCTCATGATCAAGACGTTCTTACTCAGAAAGCGAGAGGAAGGCGTATGGGAAAAAACAGGGGTATCTGTTAGGATGCGAAGGTCTCATCCTTGTTGAAAAGTAACCTCTATGGATATAAACCACTTGATACCTTCTCTTGAACGCAATTCCCTCCCTAAAATGGTTGGTAGTTGATTGACTACTTCATTAAGTGTATGTATAGGATCTCTAGATGATGGGAAAGTACATCAATATCCAACCGCGCATCCTTCAAGTGCCTCTTCTACGTGGATAGGTGAAGAGGTTTCTTGCTCAATACCACCACCTACCATTACATCAGAAGATATTGGAAACTCCGGCTCCTCTTCACAAGTTTCAATTGTGGTGAGAAGGTTGGTGGCACAAGCTTCGATCTCATTCGTTTCCTCTTCATCACGAAGGAAGGCTGAAGAGGCACCTGCGATATCTTCTTCCTCTGTTCGTGGCTTTTTTATCACCGTAGGATCTTCACGGATAGTGCTACAATCATGGACAATGAAATATGAAAGTTTCCCCAACCCCCGTTCCAAAATATTGTTCAATTTGAAAACGAG
>JAAAKL020001896.1:0-28470 GCA_010016065.2 Carybdea cf. marsupialis auct. non (Linnaeus, 1758)
CCCCCCCTCCCTGAATTGGTACAGCTTCAGTTCTGACCACCTATTCATGACTGCAAAAGATAAAAACATCACTCAACATATGACTATGTTAATAAATATGATATAAAACACATCTGAAATATTCAAATATTCCCCAATATTAAAATGTAACATACGAAAGAAAGATATCTGATGTTGTTATCGAATATCTCGGAAATCTACTTAGTCATTATCAAACAAGAAACCATAAACGCGCGGAAACGGTTCGAGGTGTCATAACGAGATCTCAACAGATCGCACAATACTTGTCATGATTAATAAAAGCATGAACTTTTTACATCCTGTCAACTCTTCCGTGATTCGATGGAAATCATGATGTCACTTCCATGAGGTGATACCAGCCAACATGTAACTGTATTGTGATCAATGCGCACATTTTAAATGCTGTTGTGCACTATTGCAAAATCATTGACGTCAAGAATTGATCTGAATCATCCTTCTTAGAAGCGTTTTGTATCAAAAGTTTTCTTTTGGGGTTAAACTCCGCCTAGTCTGGACCCTCTATTTGCAATATTATTCCAGTTATCTTGTATTTTATATGAATAATATTTTCAATTTCCTACTGAACTTAATATACGCTTGCATGTTTGCTTTCCGTTCATAGGATTTCTTTTTGTACATAGCTCTTTAGAGCATCCCAAATAAAGAGTAACTAACGCATTTCTTGGGAAGCAGGGCCGTACGTACCAGAACTGGAAAACCTCGAAATTGAAGTGAGCAAATCGAACTGCACGAGAATACAAGAAACAGAAGAAGTCCCGAGAAATCCGGGACCAGTGGGAGGATAAGTGGATGATAAACTACCCATGGAGAAAAGTATGCCGGTTTATTTAGTTTACATGAGTAAATCGTCCTCATACCTTCAAAGCTTGTTGCCGGGCCGCAGCACCTCGTTTGGCCTTCGGCGAGGGCACAAAAGTCTTTAGTGAGATACCAACAGAGAGCGGATCTTTTAAGTTTAATGCAACGCTGTCACAAAAGATGCTGCATCAATGAAAATGTGGAATCTTTCTTGCTAACCCTCTCGTTTCCAAGAGCAAGTTATCATCTACCACAGCTTTCCTCTAGATTCATCCTGACTCTGTTTACAACACGAAAGGGTTTCAATTGGCCTCGATTTCGTCACAAAAAACTAACCTTTTCATCGATAACCTTTGTCTTCTGGAGCGAACCAATGAAGTAAAAGAGATAGAGGGCTAAAAAAATACAAGACGATATCTAACTGGATAATACGATTTTCAACAGTAGCCACGAAACACTTTAGCAAAAAACACAGTGTAAAGTTTTAAACATTTGTGAAATCAGATCGAAAACTGAGCAACGGTTGATATTAGACTCAGGTTTGGAATTGTTTCACAGGCTCTTTTCTTTCCATGTCTGCAAGAGCCTTATTTGTGACTTAAAGGCAAATCCACGTAGCTTCGTTTGAGTTCCATGGAGTAGGTGGTGGTCCATTAATACCCAATTAAAAATGCCGATAATGCCTGGACTGCGATAATTGGAAGTAGTTAGAGTATACACAGCAGTCATTTGGGGGAAGCCTCCCGCCCGCAAACACTGTAACGCGTACTACAATCATATACAAAACTACTTTCAGAAGTGTTCCATTGATCGTCTTAGGGATGGGTTTATGATCACAAAAAGATCTTGAAAGAGCATATTACATTTTTGCATGCAACATGAAACCCAATGCACATTCTTGTTATCTCCTTTTCCATCCTGGGAGCATCTTTACCTCGATCAAGGATTTGTAGTTGTTTCAACGTCTCTTCATTTCCTTGGTTTCAAAGTCTACTTTTGATATCTATCAGTGCTGACAAAAAATTGAAATTGTTGGAAAGAGAAATTTCTTCCATCTCTTCTCGTTACTGATCGTAAGTTTAACCTTTTGGATAAAAGTAATAGATTTTCCCAATCTTCCTTCAAAGAGATATTTCCCCTCTTCTTCAGGTGCTTTTTTACCAAGTCCATTATAATCATTATTTCTGACAGAAATTTGACATTTCAAAGCTGCTTTCCGAATGAATAGCTAAGCGAGACTATCCGTTTCCATTGTTACATCCTCGACAAACTTTTTTGTTGCTAGTTTGGCAACAATTCATTCCCCTCTATGTAAAGCGCTTAACATCATTAATAGACTGATCACCTGCAATGTTTCTTAAATGGTGGTTTAATGACGGAAATTCATTATAATGCGTGAACCACTTTGCGGGATGAGTTTATTCAATTGATCGTAAAGGCATCCTTTTTAGAAGCATCGTTTTAAACTCTACCTCAACCTCATTTCAGTTGCCCTCAATCTTCCGCTGTAGTCTAATGAAGGAGGAACAGAGACTATAAATTATGGCCATTAGACGTTTTAGTGCTTGCATCAGGACATCCTCCCTTAAGTGTATCGACCAATTCTTAAAAGACGACGAATAGCCCATGGAAGATAGAGAGAAAGCAATGCTGGACAGACACGTCTGGATAAGTAAACTGCATCAGTTTCATTAACTTGCCTCATCCAATATTGCCACCGTCTATTATCATCATCATCATCATCATCATCATCATCATCATCATCTCTCGTTAGATATTGTCTTAGTTAGTTTGTTTAAGAATAATTTTTGCCTTGAAGGGTCTGTAGATAATCTCAACCGGCACTGAATAGGTTTTTGATAGATTGATATGAATCAAAGAATTGTATTTTCTAACTCACTTGAAATACTACTGAACTTGAAGCTTAAGTCACTTCTTATGTGGCAAGTAACCCTACCACCGTGTCTGTTTCTGTCACATCTTTTGATTTCATATCCGGCAATACTGACTTCACTATCCAATACAGTATTATCTAGATTGGTCTCAGATATTGCTTTTGTATGCAGTGAGTTCATTTTCGTCAATTTTAAGTACTGGTAGAGGACTACTTTTATTTATATGCTAAACGCGAAGACCAGTTTTTGAAGTGCTGCAAGTATCTGTGCTGGATGTTTGGTTCGTAGCATCAAGATCTGAATGAATAACATATAAAATTCATTAGACCGCTCTGTTAGTGAGGTGTTGGCTTAAGGGAGTCATCCCCAAAGATTTTCCTTTGTTTTGTGCGTACAGACCTGACAAGAAAACGTTTTCTTTGGTTTAGGGAGTGCTCATGCAGCGGTTATACAGGCGCTGCAGCACGCTCAAAAAAGTGAGGGCGGCAAAACTAAACCACTAAAGATAAACCTTTATAGCAAATACCATCGCTTGCATATATTGAGAGGTTGTATTGAAAGCTGGGTACGCGTAGCATGCGCCTGTTAATTACGGGCTGTCCGAGCATATGAATGGTGACTAAACGTATTGAAGCGAAATATAACATACCTTTAGATCCTTCTTGGCAAAAGAGGGGGGCATGCCCTCTCTGATCGTCCGTCGCTGCGGCTCTTCTTATAGTCTTTGTCTTAGATTTTGTCGTATCTCTTGAACCAAGAGGGCACACTAGCTACAAGCTAATCCTCTTCGGACTGATTTGTTACAGAGTAAACATTTGGGGGTAGAGGGTTCTGGATGAAGATGAATCTCCCCTGCCAAAAGCAGAAGAAGCTTCTTAAAGAGTGCATGATTTTGGAATTTAATGATTTGTAGGGAATTAATATATAAAGTGTTGGTTTAAACACTGAGAACTTATTTTCTTTAGCAGTGAATGGCACTCAGTCATAGAAAGTTCATGATTTCGTCGGCACCATATTTGAAGAGTGAAACATTGTTGTTCTTATATACTGAAGCACTATATGTAAGGAGCACAAATATGGGGATCGTCAGGCATGGTATCAGGCATAATGTTTCTTACGACTTGGCTTATGTAACTGTGATCTTCTCTTTGCACGAACTGATTTCTGAATCAAAAACTTAATGAGTACTTAACTTGCATTCCTTGTGAGAACCAGCGACGCAGGATTGACATGGTCACCCTAAAAATGGGTAGCAAGCACCTTACTGTCTTTGATACATGGGGAATAGTTCTAGTAACTGTCGGCTTTGGTACTGTTAAGATAAAGCACTGTATGCATATTGAGGATGAAGGGATAAGTAGTGACTGCACTATTTATCATCCCTACCATTTTTGAGGCCGCTAAATTCATCAACGATATAATCAAGCGCTAGGTCAGTTTGTAACAATGATAGGCCCATTCAAATCAGCACTAGAATTGCACGACTAAACCACCAATGCACCCTCTCCCAACCGCTGCAAAATGCCCAGTTTCGGAATACGTCGGCCAACTAATACAGAACAGAAGGATACGTTTCATTGCCTACTACGATACTATTACAAATCCCCGATATTCTCAGTAAGTCTTGAGCTCCATTGACCGAAACTGATTGGCCATGTGAAACGCGATTTATTGCCATTGTTATCATTCTTTTTCTTGATGTGATTTGCCCTTAACCCTCACAGAAAAGGTTAGCTTTATTTTGAACTTCGGCGCTGGCAGATGGCATTCTATTCCTTCATGAGTTTACATCAATGGTTTCTGCGCAGTTCAAAGTTGCAGGTTCATATTCTAAAACGAGGCTCGTGATCTCCCCCCACGCCATTCAAAGAAATAGTATAAGATGTTTCACAGAACAGGAAGGATTCTCCGTGATTCAAGGGCATCATTATAAAGATGTTTAACTTTGTTAGCTATCGTCTACAGCTCACAGTTCTAGTATGATATTCTTAGCGGGCCATGAAATGCCTTTCGGACGATCTAGTAAGTTTCTTCACGACGACAGCACTGGTTTCGCCGATACTTACGATGCAAAATGGAGACCACGTAAAGACAAGATACCCTGTGGAAATCAATGCTCGTACTCCTTTTAGCGAGTCTGTAGAACAACTAGCTAGTGCAAACTTTTATTATCGGAAGATGAGTGGATCTGAAGCCTCCCAAGTCTTGCAGGAGTGTGAGTTTGGGACGTTTTTAGTGAGAGACAGCTCTTCACATAATCGTTTGTTTACGTTGTGTGTCAAAGCTCGACATTATGTGGTCAGTATAAGTATCGCGTACAGCAAGGGCTTCTTCTTTCTTGAGACTTCAACAGACAAGTCGAGAAACATTATTAAGTATAGATGCCTTGTTAAATTGCTCGAATTTTACGTGGAGCAGCAGTATTCGATTAAAGTTTCTTGTCGTGAGAAGCGAACTACAATCAAACTAAGGAAAGGATTGGTACGGAACACAAGCACACTGCAACACCTCTGTCGAGTTCAACTTAACAAAATAGGAGACTTTGAGACAATCTCAAGAACGTACGAAGTAACACTACCAATGCGTACCAAACTTTACTTACATAAGTACCCCTATAAGATATAGCTTACACATCCAATTATATTACATACAACTATATTCTGTACAGAGAATTTGGAGCAAGATCGTTTTATCATTTGTATATTGTATATAATGTAGATGGTTTGGCCGATGGATGGATTTAGATGTCGTTTACACAATGTTAACGTATCTGCTAGGAAGTAGTACATGGCCGTGGTACTTTTGTCTACTTAAAGATTGACGCCTCTCCTTTTCACTGGTTGGTATGCGCTTCGTAACTATCGAGATCGTTAACAAGAAGATTGACAATACAATAGTGAGCAATGGGAGGGTTATCATATCTGCCCAGTGATACTGCTCGAACCAGATGTATATTTGGGATCATATTGATTCAAGGTATACATTGTAGATGTATTCGTAATTTTTCTTTAGGTATTCACAATATATAAATATTGATACATTAATTTATTCGGAACATGAATTTTTCTTAGTGCTACAGATTTTGTCGGATTAACGTTGGGCCCATGCTCGTACATCATCAGCGTATCACCTTGACATGTTCACACAACCCACAATAGTTCCAGTTTCAGTGTTAAAATTTTATCTCCACTGAAGGTTAACGATACCTAAACGTACTTCTTAGGTGGAAGGATAAGGGAAACCGAGCGTTTTCAATGAACTTGGGTACAACGTTAATAGACTCTATATAACGTGTAATATTGCATACATATATTTCCCACAAGCTTGTGCTATTTCGTGGTGTATTTAACGCAATTTTATTCGTATCTACGAAAATATATTCTCAGTGGAGACAATGTACTTATCTTGCCTCGGATGTATTTCTTTACCAATACCGCATGTTTCATTTGGGGCAGCTCTATCCCTTGCATTAGTCCCTAGAAAACTACACACTTATGCAACTTACGACACATATCTCATAATCTTCTGTATGCTCCTTGGAAATGAAGTGAATCGTCTCACGAATCCATGCATGTGTTTCAATCCTATTCAGAATATACTTCCCAATCTGGGGTTATCAACATGCAGAGGAGAAATAATGCCAACGATGTACACATCTATTTTACTGAACTGCTCTTCCTTTTAGCATTTTTAGTTGCCTGTTTGTCGTTTGCTTCGAATGCTTTAGTAATTTAAGTAGATGTTCACGTTCGTGCAAATGGATGGGGACAAAATATTCGGTCGACAGGATTAAGAAGGGGGATGGGTTAACAGAATGTCGAGGCAGTAAATAGTTTCACAAGAGATTATACAATAAATGTTTTTATGATGGTCTCTGGTAACGTATTTATTTCTGATTTCTACAAATACAGGGTTTAGTGGCACAAGGCACAGCATCATTTAGTTTGCTTGTTAGTATATTATATTACAAGAAGATTCTTACTTGCGTTTTACGAAATGTTTAACTGTAGATATCCACAACCATACTCGAACTGTTTTGTCGTCGGAATTGTGGCAACGCCCGAATGATGAGCCACCACCAAGAAAGATTGTACACTTGCCAGTTTATTAAAATGGTTTTACGGAAATCATCTAGAAATTCTATCTTTTTACCTGAATTTTGGTGTGATTTAACGTAGAGTAATTTACCCCAAGACTGCACGGTTTCAGAAGTGAAGATATGGTAATACTCTCAGATACCCTTCAATTTATTTCTAGGTAGCCTATCCCTCATCTCGACTTCCTAGAGATATCTAATTGTTAAAGCAGAACTGTTAAATTTGAAGCTTTATTCTCGACAGAATTTGACTCTAGATGTTCTTCTGGTGCTGAAGTAGAGTAGGGAAAGAATTTCTTATTGCTAGACAAGCAACTAACAGACTTAAGGTGAGAAAGATTGCACCAAATGATCTGAAGCTTGCAACACCATCAAGCCCTTCGGCAAAAAAGATGTCGGAGAAATGTGAACATCGAACCAGAAAGTTGAAAGCTGTTGGATTATGTTTACAGGTAGTCAGGGAATCGTCGTGTGTATGGGAATCGCCTTCATAGAACTATCGTTTTTCGCTAAGTGTAACCGTGCAAGGCAACGTGTTTTGTTTTTCCCCTTTTGCCACCGTCCGCAGAAAAACTATATTTGCAACAGACGATGAGGACTTCACTTAATCACAAGATTTTTAGTGAAGTAGTCATAGATATATCACGTGTGAAAACGGATTATCGAGTCATGCAGCCAGTGACTCTCGAGTCACTCGTTTTAACACGACACTACGTTTCCGCTTTTTGTAAGAAGGTGGGAATCTCCTAAAATTCGTTCTATTTCGTTGGGACCAAGAATATCTACTTGACGAGGGATGTTCTTGTTTTCAAGCGCTACTTCATTCCCAAAATGTTCCTATTTTGTTCTTGTCACAAAATTTAGAAAAATTGGGTTCAAACGATACACGAGGTGTTGTATGTGTGTTTATGGAGAAAACACATAGGGACCTGCATATCGTGCTATCGATACTATTCTTTCTATTATTGAAATGACGATAATCGATTTATGAATTGACATTGTTATATCTGTAATTAGTAACAGGAAAAGAGAAGAGCATCTCTTTTGTTTAATTTGTTTTTCAATTGAGGAAACACGCCTAATTTTCATGCTGAAAGATATCATTCTCGTCTCTAACCCATACTTGAGGTAGTGCTTACTTTGTTCTTAAATTGTTACAGGGCCGGCGCAACGGTTTTGAAAGTGGGGGGGCCAAGATCACTTCTTACTCTAATCCTGTATTACAACTCTGTGAAAACACATTATTAACACTTCTACTTGCAAAAACGTGGAGGGGCCCTGGCCCCCCGGCCCCCAGCTCCGCGGTCCCTGTGTTATCATCTTCGGCTACATCTCCTTCTCGTAAGAATGCTGTCAGTCATTTTGTAGCTTTATGTTAGCTTGGGTCATGAGCCAGGAGGGTGTCAACAGAGGGTGTAGTCCTAGGTGCTTAGAGGCGCATCGTCTATATGCAAAAATGTCAGACCATTTGGGGTGCAGCCCCCTTTTAAATTGGATGCTCATAAAGATATTAGTACAAATTTATAGACCTTAAGACATCCTTCTCCCAATACAAAAAACGGTTTGCTTGAGCATAAGAATTATTTGGCTGATGGTTGATAATTACTGATTCGAGTTATTTTTAAACAAATCTAAACTGGAGGGTGTGTTTGAGTTGAAGCACGTCCAACTACCTCCCCAAGACTCTGTGTAAGAGCTCCCCCTTCAGTTAACATTTTAATACTACACTACCGATTAGAAAGAAGGACTACGATTTTAAATCGAGAGAAAAGAAAAGATCTTGTCGTAGTCTGTGAATGGTGTTGCTAAACGTTTAGATTGTCGAACTATCGTTTCAAAGGATATATTTCAAATGGCTTAGCTTTCTCTGCGTACCATACTCCCGCTCCGATAAAACATACAGTAGCTCTACGCTGATCAGCTTCTTTTAATTCTTGTTAATGCAGTAGATGGTTTTGAATTAACTCTGCATCTACAGAGATTTGTCATCACAAGTGTACGAGCTAGGAGGTGCCAGGGTAGAAGCTGCAGCCCCTAAAGGCAAAACAATTTATTTTCATGTCATCACAAATGTTTTCGTGCAGTTGGCAAATGCTGAAATAACAAAATAGAACTTCTACATTTATATGGTATTAAAAATATGATAAAGAGTTTAATATTTGTGATGCTCTTTCCAATGTTCTCTATAAATCTCCTTTTAACCAGTAGATAATCAAACACCATCTATAAGTATTGTTAATAATTTTTAGGTAATTCAAACTTTCTATTGCTTAACCCCCCCTCCCCCTCCTTCCTGAAAAATATTAGCATGTATTATAACACAAGTGCTCATTATCCAGTGGAAGCAATTTACTTTGTTCCTTAATAATAGAAACGAGAGTTGTTACACCCTCACACAGGTACGTAGCTAGGACCTTAAAGGAAGTCGAAGTGAGGAGGGAGGGGGGGGGGTAGTGCAAATGCTTGTCGAGCATATAATTACAAGAGTGACACTCCCTCTCTTCGCCTTTTCCCTTCTAGCAATTTCCTTGCCTTACTCGTCTGATCTAGATTAGAATGCTTACATATGGTGATCGATGTAGACCGTGCTCAGTGATCTGCTTTGGGTCATGTGACGTGAGATGTTCCAGCAGTTGATTAACGCTCTTCACAATATGCGACAGCACATGGAATCTTGCCCCAGGGTTTGAAAGCCCAGCAATAAAGAATGTACATTTCCTGGGTCGAGAACCCGTGCCTATGTCAATATCACAAACAGGTTACATACATACTAAGCAGATTGTAGGAAGGGGGAAGCCAAATGTACAAGTTTTTCCAGAAATTTAAGTACACATTTTCCCTTCTTTCAAGTTCATGTTCATATCGCACGATTCAAAGTTCTTGGTAAGCGAGGTCATCCTCGTTTTGGTGCAGAATTATCACCACAAGAGCAAAGGCAAACGCTGGATGGATCTTTTAGGAGAGGATCTATTTATTGTGAGAGAGTGAATCAAACTAAATGTCATTCGAGATTTGATCTGTATATTTCAAGTCAGGTGCGGAGGAAGATGTTTATAAGTTAGGGAAGCGACTGAGCCAAAGGTTACCGGCTACGGTGGGGGTTCATGCAACGGCTAAATGCTTTGCTGCAAAATTGATATCATAAGACAACTTTTAAAGGAGCAAAACATAAAGTCACTTTTGAAATATAGAACTACTACGTATGTTGTTATTCCGAAGTTGCTCTGCAGTAAATAATGGACACGGAGAAATAAAAACAGAGCACATTAAAGTCTCTTAATTGTGGATTCAACAATATGATATTTATGCTTGTTTGACAACCCACAATTCACTCAGTGGTGCTGAAACAAAAGAGGCATGGTGACGTCTTCTCATGAAAATTAAGAAACGTCATTTTCCTTGCGTAGAAGTGCGATTCCATTCTCGGTTGTCCAACTCACCCTTGACTTGTGAAAAGGATTTTCACATTTGAATTGCTTTTAAAACACCGTCTCTTGTTCTAGGACTAACTTCATCTCCACATTTTTAGACTTCTGTCAAAATGCATGGAGCTTTTCAACTGATTTGTAAGAAATATCTGTTTGTAAAATAAATTGGACAATTCGGGTTTCACTTACCTCGATTATCTTCTGACCGACCATATCCATCAAATCTCGTGATTGGTTACACCACTAAGGGTGATCTGTCGTCAGTAAATAGTGAGCGCGCTGCAAACATTCTTGTTTGTCTAAGGAGACCTGAAAGTCAGATACTGAGATTAAGTTTCCATTGCTTTTTGCAAAAGTGTGTATGTATATTGCTCAACATTGTGATGTATCAAGGACTCCTAATACTCAAATAGTTCTATTATTATTGTACGAACATCTCTAGATTCACTGGTTGGCAAAATCGATTTAAGAAGCATTCAAATCACCTTGAAAAAATAAAGATCGTTCGATTATAAAAAAATGAAATGGCCAGGAAGCATTTTCTGTTGATTTTGTTAATTGTAAACTGATGTATTTACAATAAATGACATTTGGTAGCATTTTCTAGGAGTTAATCGTGGCTGCAGTCATGTAGTATCCACTCTACTTGATATTTCTGTGACCACGTCAAGACGAGTACTATCACTACTACTAACAATGCTATCATCCGATTGCTTTTACGATGAATGCAAGCCACAAATAGTAGACCTACTCACTGTATCATAAATAATTACCATATTGTTGTACGAATGATTTCTTTAAGAAATAGAATATCTCAGGGTTGTGTGTGAAAATTCAAAACCTGTACTGTACTATATGCCCTGGCTCATGCAGCAAACTTCATTCAGCATATACTTTCTTGATGCAACAAAACGACTCTAAAAGGAGGTATTAATAATGCCTTTATTGGTATATTTACGTCACAAGGGGGACATTCACATGATGCGTGTGTTGAAAGGGACGGGGTTTGCCAAAAAGCGTACATTAGCGCATGGGAAGGGGGGAGAAACATTATGAAGTATGTACGAACATCATGTCTCAAAAGGAATGAGAAGCTGAGAAGCGTTCTAAAAAGTGATTCGATGTATACTTGGGTGTGAATGGTGATTATCTGTTGGCATGCACTGGCATCACTTACAACAAACACAATTCTTTCACACTAAATTTGCGTTCAAATTTACTCTTGTTACATAATGCAAACAAAGTCTCCGATATCTAACAACAACATACTCCCTTGTTGATCATGAAATCAAAGTTTCCTTGATGTTTCATTTTCATTTCTGAGGAAATAAATTAGCCACCTGATCGATATTGCTTAAACTCGAACCTCATTATCAGATCGATTCAACTAGAAAGTAAACAATGGCAGCTGCTGAGCTACACAACACCCATTTTCTTGAGTAGTTACTGCCCCCGGACACAGCATTAGGGTACAGTAGCACAGTCCTCCAGGTTCCTACACACAATTTACTTAAACTAAATTGAAACAAAATAAGACTGAAACACAGATGAAACTCAACGAAAATCTGACGATTTTGATATGTAGTGACAATCTTATCTGCGTGATTTTTGTAACTGACAAAGCACGCACAATGAAGGGAGGTAATAACGAAAGAGTATTTTTGTGTAAGAGAAAATAAGAGCCCTAATCGAGCATATTTATGCATACTTTCTAAGTGAATATCTCACATCACACAATCCAACATATTTATGCATATTTTCCACAAGCTCTCCAATGTAGTCGTCCTCAGTGGACATATTCTGCAATACTTGCAATACTTGCAATACACAGACGATGTGTTTTCCTATTCATAAATAGCCGTTGAAAGCATAAAGGTAATGGAGTAACTAGCTCAACACGCCAAGCACAGGTGCCCCTGACCCTCGCACGAGCCCTTTAACAAGTTTGATGGTTATCTGTGGTCAAAAGCAAGTAGGGTATAGGAGAAGGGAGAAAATTATTGGAGAGATATGTTTTCAAAACTATTTAATATACTTTCACTCCTGGATTGCCTTTTCTCATATTCGACCATTTTATGAAAAATACTTGGCGGCAATACATCAGTTAGTGTGCCACAAAAAGTTTAACCAATTATGTCTGTCAGTCCCCGAAACGGTCGAAGGTTGCAACGTCACTGAACGGTCTATGTCAATGTAAAAGAGGTGAGTAAGTTGAGTCCAAATCGTGCAAGATCGCGCTTTCTAGATAAGACCGGGCTATTTTCGATGATAATGCTAGAAATGTGTATTCCCTAGATATACGATACATTTAATGCTCATTTGAAAACAAAGTTATTTGATATGTATTGATTTATGCTGGTACCTTAGTTTCATTTTAAATGGCCTTTAACAAAGTTTAACTGTTCAGTTCTATCTTCATAGTTTCGAGATCCTGAAAATCTACTTCCTCTTCTGATGCTTACTGTCTGAGTTCTGAAAGTATCTTTTGTTCTTGAGGTCAAATTTGCAAGTGCCTTCCACAACATGTTTAGCTTCCTCCTCCGTACTCTTTTCGGTAACACATTGGCTCTGCAGCACATCTCATCCATGAATAGAACCGCAGTTCAAAGAAAATAAAAACTCCTTGATATCAACCAGCATGTCTTCTATGGAAATGATCCTACTGGATAGAATCTCTGAAAACTCGGGATGCAATTTTTAACGCCAAAGAAATAAAATTTTATTGATACAATCTATCATGCCATATAGGGTTACCAAGATTGGAAAGGAATCCAGATAACTCTGTTTTGCAAGTTTTGATATTGATGTCATTATGAGGTCCAATAAATTATGAGCTATGTAAACAGCATCGCTCCGTATCATACATAATGAATGTCGAGAAGAATTAAGCCTATTCACGTCAATGACAATGTGATACATATCAAGGAACCCAATTCGAAACCACGTTGCAGACAAAGATTGTTTTGATCTGTATCCATAGTCGTATGGGAAGACGGAGAACGAGTTACTATGTGCCCCCCCTCTCCAAATTTTTGGAAAGTCGACATTCTGGCATATACAGGCAATATTGGCTAATAAGCGTCGGGAATGCAGGGATCCAGTTATTTTGAAGAAGAACAATCCAACTTGAAACTGCCGTATTCAAATTTTCCGATATATTTGAGATGTAAACAGAAAAAGGTTGTTCACCCCTCCCCCCGCCTAGTCAAAATGGTCCCGTACGTTTATGTCTGTAAAGAGGGCAAGACCTAGTGAGCTTCTATAAATTGCTCATTTTCATGTTTGTATTTAGATACGGAATCTGAAGCAACGTCAACCGATTTAGCAGTGGAGTTTGGCTCCCACCCTTGTTCACTATTATCAACCCTTCCTCCGTTACTTTACATCTACCCCCTCCCATTCAACTCACTTTTTTGGTACAGCTAATGACTCGAAGTAGACGACGTTGCAAATCAAATGACTTCAAGTTTTCATTTAAACGATGTTTCTTCAGCTCTAAACAGCTATTTCTTTCACAATAAAGTAATGGACATCGTTTCTTTGGGTAACCCATTCACATTCATTTCATACCAGAGAACTCTTTGATTTATCACCTGGTATCAATTCAATTTCTTCGTAAATGCAAAAACAATTCATTTTGAAGTAATTACGGCAGTAAATCAACTGCTACTCAATGACCTAGTACAAACATAATCTTCCCAAGCTACAAACATCATCTGAACTTTCTCCACTATATCTACCAGACATCGTTCTTTAGTACAAAATGCAATATTTGCCACATTCTTCGCAACCGGCAAGATTGATCATTTAATTAGGAAATTCTAAAAGTTCTCATTTATATTAAAATTCGTATTTCTGTCGTCAAAAAACAAGCATCCGACTTGAAAACAGAAGAACTCCTAAGAGAAATGATTCTCAGAGAAAGAGATGGCGATTGACCTTTTTGCTTTAGAGTGCATGGCCTGTCAAGCCTCAAAGGCTATCGACCCCCCCCCCCCCCCGTTTAATGCCATTAAGAGGGCGTCATCGTATAAAAGTAACAAAATCGTTTCATTTCCTGTTCAAATGTCTAAGTTAGGCAAACTTTCTCTAACAGAAACTAGAGGATCTCTCCTCTAGTTTTTGTTAACTTCAGTCAGCCATTTTCAAGTCCTCTTGCCCCTCTCTGTTTGACTAAGCTTTAATAATTGAGACCACTTGTGCCCTTGCTCTCTCTCGACTCCTTGTGGTACACACCATTCTTCTCTGTCCAGGCTGCGAAAACAGACCAATTGTAATGATTGAAATATCTCTACGTGACTTCACGTAAAAGAAAGTAATAGTTCCCTGTAACTTGTACAAGATCTCATTTGCAGACTTCTTCTCCTTTAGTAGCACGTCAGATGTTTAAAACGTATTTCAGTTTAGTTTTTATGAAAATAGACATGTATTTTTTAAAAAGCGTTTGTTCAGAACAGATTTGATTTCGCTACTACGAGCAATGCTAGTAGCATTCACTTTCTATCCATAAGATCACATCTAAAAATGACTACTTGGTTATGCAAGGTATGACTCTTATCCAATCACATAGGTTTGCTTGTACAAGTCAGTAAGCTATTCATTAGTAGATTATGATTCTCGTCAGACGGGAATGACCCTTGGCAGGGCCAGTGAGAGCGTCACTCTCTTAAGAGACAGATTTAAAACATTCAAAGAAAGTGTGTTTTATAATATCGGATAAAAAGTAACTTAAATGATAATAGCAACAATCCAATCACAATATCTACTTGCTAATTTACCTTGTCCAGTTTAACCCTACCTTATCAATCTCCTTCCCAAATACTACCACGTGTGTTCAGTGAATCAAACTTAACTGTCGCCAAATTGGTCATAAGTTGGTCAAATTGATGTCCGCCTCGAAAATGTTTGCTGTCGACATTCTGTACAGTTAAGAAAATATGTAATACATCGTTTGGTCATCTTCATAATGAAGGGTTTGTCAATGGAAATTCCGGATCCAGAACGATAAGAAAGGGGGGAGGGCAGCAGGAGCGTTATCAGGAGAGAAATCGTCAGATTTGTGATAACCTCTCTCTTTGTACTTAGACACAGAGCTGCATAAGCAAATAATTGTATTTAAGCGATTCTATTGCGAGGAGTTTTTATCCTATCTATGTTTTTCTTGTATAGGAGTAACATTTCATGTTTAAACAACTACTGTTCTATCGTACGCCCCTTTGCCCTGCTTCATCCAGTCCTGATTGGTAAATAAAGAAACCAACACATAAGATCACCGAATCTCCCTACACACATTTCCTGACACCTTGCAACTTCAAGAATTTTAGACGCTTATTGAATGGCGTCAAACATAAGTTATTTTCTACTGGGAATATGGTTATCAGTTTAGAAATGTCTAAGTGATTCTACAAACCGGCGATACAAGAATTGGCAATGCAAAAACTACAAGATCATATTGCAATCATTTCTCATATTTTGTAATCAATCAAAGTGATGTCGATATTTCTGTTGACCATCAGCGATAATCCGCATCCTGACGCCGTTGATTTCTGGTTTTTACTTGACTCAGGATCTTTGTACTTTCTCTAATGAAAGTCAAGCCTCCTTCTGATTTCCCTTGTCCTTTTGTTCTCTCTTCCAGATAATGACCGTCCCCTAAAATATACAATATGACGAGGGCAACTCAATGGCAGTTGTCAATCAACAGTGTGATCATTGACGGCTAAGCAAGAACACTGAAATATTGTTAACCTTTCTTCAGCTCAAAAATTCACCAGGTAATACCTTACTCAAAACTACACTTTAAGAAAATGGTGCGAGGAATAAGTGTGCTCTACGGTTTCCCCACTCAATGAGAACATACCAATAAAGGGTTTGTCACCAGCAACTATATGTCTACCCACCCTTCCACGGCCGAAGAGATTATAGAGTGTTTTCCATTCCTGCAAACGATCAAAATTTATTCAATCCATTTCATTATCTTAAATTTGTTGACACCTGACATTGAATACGTTTTCCTACTCTTACCTCTCACTCAGATCACACACATCCCTTGCCCAATTCGGAAATTCCTTCTCCCTCGATTGTAACCTTCCTTGTTTAAATCTATCATCTGTGAGCATGGCCTTCCTCTGACTCATTGTCACAGAATCTCCATACAACCTTTTTATTGATAAACAATGACCAAAATAAACAACTGGGGTATCATTAAAAATAGTCTGCTGTGATGTGATATTGGAAAGCTGAGAGAAATTTAGATAGAGATAGAGACTGATCATTCCGTTTTCCATTTTTAGTAGGTAGGTCCTCGTGGACTCAACGATATGGAACAGAAGTCTGTCCCAGCTGATCCGTAATATTCAAGGGTATGAATATAGCAACAGGTAAGTTCTATTGTTATTCCTTGTCATATACTCTTCTGATTTCCTTTGTTAACGTAAATGCACTTGTATCAATCATCACTATTTGTTATTTATCAAAGATTATAATCTTAGTCTCAAATAATCGGATGTCAGTGGAATTCTGGTAGAGTTAGTTTCTTATAAATATTGTTGATGACTATGAATGCTAACTTTGGTACTATTCGTTGAAACTCCTCGTTGAATGCGAGTGCATTTTTCAAGGCATCCACATAGGGCGATTTTTACAAAGATATCAAACAACTGCTAAACAAATTTCGGAGGAGATTTTTATCCACAATTATATTTTGACTTATTCTTACTGTTAACACCAGCATTGAGACTCTCGATGTCAGTATTAAATTCTGTAGATTATATAGGCAATAACCTTTCATTATAATATTTCATTATCAAAATGGAAAGTAAAAATAATTGCTAAACACTTCTTGTTATAAGACAAACAATTGTAACAATAACAATCTCTTGACAGGTTGAAATGTAATGAAATGTAAAATAAACAATGCTAAAACCTACTTCCTTCTAATCTACTGATACAAGTGATTTGAAGTGTCATTTAATCAAGACTGTTTACTACTGGCTACCTTTTCCATTCTGATAAAAAAGTCTGGGTCGATTCAAACTCAATTGACATTACTATTTTCACAGGTTCTGGGAGCCAAAGAGTCACGTGATATGCCGTGCTTCCAGTCTGTCCTGTTGAAACAGGTTCTCGTATAATCAAGGTTTCAACACTTCTTCTACTAATCGGCCAAAGGTGGTAAAAATGCTTCACCTGGGGATCAACTCCAGACAAAGTTAAGTGAAACTAGAAGCATCTGAAGCATATAATCACAGTGACACAAAGGTCAGTCATATACAAACTCAATTGACCAAAATATCAAACCTAAATAAAATTGTACAGGTCAGGTATACAATACAAGTGGCGTACGAAATAAACTAGAAATCGAACGTCTCCTCTTCATTACCACAAATAATCATAAATCAGTGCGAAGCTTTAAAGAATTTTGAAATGTTCGCTAAACTCTATCTCATATCATATCATAAACTCGCTGTAGAAGAACAGTTAGAAGTATGGGCCCTAGTGCCCTGACCTCTTTGGGCGAGATATAAAATACCATGCAAATATTGATCCCTCACCTCAGCGTCGCAAGATGCTAATAGGCTTTCATCATAATTCCAGCAAACGTCGAGTACTGGTGAAGAGTGCCCCATGAGTTTGTTAAGGGATTTATTCGACTGATCAACATTGAAGAAGTAGACAGCTGAATCCTCGCTTCCAGTCACTTATAAAGAACGGGAGAAAGAGGCAACAATATACAGGTGATGATAACTCACAAAATATACGGAATAAAGACGTTTCAGAAGTTTCACTCTTCCTTAAATTGGGTCAATTCATATGCAAAGCAAGAATAAAGTAAAGTCTACAATGCTGACACGTACTTGTTTGAAAATACATGCCAACCATCACGAAGTTGTTCTTGATCTGATTTGTTAAAAGAAGGAAGTAGAATACAACTTCGTCAACTTAGGAAGACACCTGTTTCTTGTTCATACTGTTTGTTTATAACACCAGGTATTCTCAAATTAGCATCAACATACAGTTGTGATACGTATACAATGGATGAATAGATTCCTTTGTTTCTTGTACAAGGTCTCTTCTGCAGTTTGACGAGTATGAGAATGAACTAGATGCTATCATTATACAATTAAATAACAAGAAAGACAGCCGTCTATTTCAGTAATGGTTTTTTTTTCAACTTTTATGTGGTGTGAGGATATTACCAACTTGTTCCGCGTTCTTCCATTTTAAAAACCGTTGTTTTTATTCACCAGTAGAACGAATAAATAGTCAATAAAATGAGTAGACTGGTTCATAGAAATACTAACGGTTTCGAAACATCAAAGCTATAAAGAGGATGCATAACGTTGAGATCTCCATCCGTGCAAGGACGAAAATACAGCTTCCAACAATTCCTGTTTTACGGAAAAGGAAAGGCGCCTCTACGAAATATTAAGGTAGAAGGAACAAGGAAAACCCAAAAGTTTCGAAACAAATTTAAAAGGCAAAGAAATATAGTCGCTTCACCAGAAATCGTTTCAAAACAGTAATATATTGTCATTGATATAGTTGACCATTTGACCTCTGCATTGATGCCCTGAGAATCTGATAAAAGGGGCAATTCATTAGAAGATCTTGGGAGGGAACAATGCCCCCTAAGCCCCTGGTAACTACGTCCATCCTGATAGTCAATTGATATCTTCTGGTGTTACGGGTTGCTTACACCTCACATTCAAAGTAGTTCCCATTTTCATGGTGTAGCATATCGTCAACGAAATTACTCGACCAGAGTCACTCTGTCTCTTTGTGTGATTTTACTAAAGAACCTTTGAAGGGTCAAGCACTGATTTTTTATAAGATTTAAGATTAGTTTGAAGGAGTTCTTTGCCACAGTCTTAGTCACGTATTTTGATATGGGAGTAAAGTGCAATTCCAAAGGGCCTGACATTGTACAAGTGGCAATAAGACTCAAGTTCACAACCTGTGAGCCCACAGCCCGACAGGCACTTCAAACCACAGCCACTTTACGAATCTGATTCCTTCACCCCTCGGCCACGGTGCCTCCAGTACCAATGTTGAGTGAATTCGAGTCGCTTTAATATCCTACATCGTACCAAGGTGAAAAATTGGGGCCATCGGTAGATGGTAAAAACAAAACAAACCCGCATGCACTGTGCAAGGCATTCATGTTTCTAGATAGTGCGTAGAAGAAGCATACAGTCTAGCTTACATTGATAGGTTGCCTGTCTTCAACAATGTAAGCAAGGTGGTGGAAACGGAAGCACCACGAGAAAAGGAAACTCTCGAAAGCTGAAACTTGCCTCCCTTGTATTAACAGAAAATCAAATCCACCAACAAAAACTAGCACAGGGAATGGCTACTGCGACCGTGCATGATCTTCTTCCTTCAAAACAGTCATGTTACCATCTTTTCTCTTTCATCTGACTATTTTCTGTTTTTAAAGAGAGTTTACATTTCCTTTCCTGTTGTGATGGAAAATGGCACGTTTTTCTCTGGATTATTTTATGCTACTTTATTTTTAAAAACTAACCAACCTTCATTGCTCAAACTGGATAAAATTTATGTGCCCAGTGGTAGAAAAAAATGAGCAGTAATGGTATGTGGTTATTGCAAAATATCTACTGTATCAGGTAGTTTACAATTGATCAGTTAATGCAACAAATCCTCTACTAGAGGATAATCCTCAAACAGCATGCATTGGTCATGTCTAACCTCGGCGACCTATGGTAATTTGGATTAGTGTTTTCACGTCTAATTACAGTGGCGGGTTCTTCCTTTATTGTTACCGAAAAATAGTTGTGCTTAGAGATCAATCTCTGGCCATTTTGACACTCACTTCCATTATCAGCCCACGCTCTGAAGTTTCACATCCCTTCTCAATTATTTCTTAACATAATAGTTTAAGATACTAGCGAACTGTCCCAGAATGCTCACCAATGCAAGCGCCCTGCCTAAAGGACATCAGTGGGCAGAAAGAGCTACGGACAGGGTATTTTTTGTGCTTTATCATGAATCGTGATTTCAGCTTTAGTTCGCCTTTTGCGTCTGTAATTCTAGAAAACAAATAAAAGGAGAACGTTAAAACTTCAATTGTCTGCTTTACAGAAATGAGGCACCTTGACTAGAACTGTAGAACTAGTATGTAGACCGACATACTCTGAGTTCAGTTACTATTTAATCAGTGACTATAGGAGCTTGAAGATTGCCTTCAGTTTAAAAATGGTGGTATTGCCTACATTAGCAATTTTTGGTACAGTCTTTCAGATTTCAACGAGTCGAGAAGTTTGATAACAGTCAATATTTTACGTATACTAAATACTCGTTTTTCATTAAATGGAACGCTTCTCACACCCAAATGTCGCCACCCGGTCCAGCATAACAGGTGCCCTCTGGAAAGGAAATACAAAATCTATTCATGTTAGGTCATGACAGTTATATCTTGTCTAAGTACTGTATATTTGCAAAACCAGCACATCAACTTCTGATGGCATGATCACACATTTAATACACGCACACAATTAATATCTTATGGTCATGACATAAGAACGCTTACTCCTTGCCACCTTCACAAATGTCGTGTGAAAGTACCATAACCTAGACGTCATAGAAATGGTAAATAAGAAAGGGTCATAATAAATACACGATTTGTGATCCTAACTATCGGCATACAACTCAGGGCAGATGCTTGAATCAGAAAATTACATGTCGTTGGTGAAAAATATATGGAACAGCAGCAGGTAATATTCGATGGCTGAAACGCTTCCAGGAAATAGAGAGCTTCTTCGAAGAGACGGCTTTTTCCAAGATCAATATTGGAACATCACTGCAACTGGATGTATGGGGTCACGGGTAACATTTTCCTATGTTCCTTGAGTGTTATTTGTGTCACGCAGAAAGTGGAAAGGCCCTACCGTCAACCAACAGGGCAGTGAATACATCTGCGTAGCAGTCAAGGAAGACTAACTCTCTGATTGAGTTGGCTCGAAAGACTCACTAACATATATAGTACGAAAATGCCAACAAACTGCGTCACGTGATGCGCTCACTCCTTAACCTTCAAATAAGACATTTACTACGGCTTTCAGCATTTTGTAGTCTAAAACATCACGGGAAGCATCCGCTATTATACGTCGGGGAGAATGAACACTAAAAGCCAAAAGGCAATATCAAAAGACGAATATCCTACCGCATATGTACCGTTTTAAGTTCCTTTAGAGAATTAAAAATCAATGTGATCTATGGATTGCCTGTGGGCATCTCCCTTTATAATAAATAATAACCCTTACCCTCTCATGTCTCATTGAAGCTGGAAAAACTACTCTAATCAAACGCCCTGCAAGATAAATTAAGCTTTTGCAGCAGGGCTGTAGATCAGACTGGGGCCAATCAGAAATTGGCAAATTAGCAGTCAAATATGCCTCAGTCCTCTACAGCACTATTGGTCAATTCTAATTCATAGAGTGACGCAAGCATACACCTTCTCCAGACCTCTAGCGTTTATGCGAGAAACACGTAGAACGTAACAACATTGCAGATCACTAGAACACAAACCTGAAAAGGAACAATGCATCCACAGCACAACTAACCAGCAGAGACGGATCTCTCGCTTCACGACTGATCCAAGATCTTTCTGAAAGTGAAGTCACCGGTGAGTTTTCAGATACAAGGATCCTTCAGAAAGGAAAGGTAGTAACGGCAGACCATGAATCAGTGAATCGGAGGGGGAAACATGTTTTATATTTGGGGGAAATAATGGCAAATATAAAACCGTACGATATAGGACTATTACTGAATTAATAAACAAGAATCCAGCATGAAGCTGTACTAAGAACATCCCTAGGGTGCTTGCATTTCACACAGACTAAACAACTTTGGTTTAACATGCACTTTCTGAGCCAGTAAGGATTTCAACACTTGTGGTAAAGGAAGTCTCCTTCAAACAGCCCAAAGGAAGTCAGTTGGGGGATATTTGACGAGAAATCGTGTTCTAAACAGTGAGCAAAGGTTTCACAAAATATCTGTCTGGCCAACTTTTCTTGATCTGACAAGTAAAAATGTGATCTAATGAACAGTGTAATCACGTATAAGAGACTACTGAAGTTTCTGTCAAGCATCTTGCCACACTGGGCGAATGTGGATGGCTTGACGTCAAAATAAAACCCGAGAAACAAACCTTTTAGAAACCGAAGTAATTTCAAAGGAGGTTAGGGGATACCATATTTAGTACCTAGTGGACGCAATAGGAACATGCACAGTGGTGATCATCTAAAGGATTCATCCATGGTAGAATAAAACGTGAACATGAACGAGAGCCTGCAGGGTATATGCACGTATGTGATTGGGATAACGCGTAGCAGGAGAGCAAGACAGACTAATTTTCCGCACTCTGAAATTACTAAAACCAAGCACAGTTTATAGTACCTTTTGCCTCTTTGCAGTTTCCCTGAATTCACGTCAATACAAAATGACACCACAAATCCCTGTTAGAAAGAAAGCTGTTAAAATGCTTGAAATATACCATAAAAATATAAATTTCAATGGAAAGTAGCATATCCAGGTTTACGTAAAAAAAGGTCTGCATTATTTTGGCAAGAATGCTGTCGTGAGCACTCGTGAAAACTGTCAATCCCTGAAAATGTTGTTCGAATCTTAAATGGACGATCAACATTAAAGCTCCATTGATAAGCAACATCCATCAACTTCACAATCCCGGATCTAATACCGAGAACGAACTGCCATTATATTATTAACAGAAACAGCATTGTGATTTGAAGTAAACATTTAAATTTTCCACTGCATCTCATTCTTTTTAGCAAAGAAAGGATGCTAGACAACGTGAAGCGTGAACGTCTAAAATGAAATCAATGCCACCTTTGTTACCGCCACAAACAGTAAATAGTTGTTCTCAATAAAAGAATCAAAAAGACAGAAAAACTTTTGAAAAAGAGTTTGCACAAAATATTGTTTCGTATATCAAGACCTTTTCACACCAAAGATTTGCCAACAAGACTCAAGTTACCCACACACATGTTCATCCCAGAACGGCCGATTGTACGTTCTACAGGAGACGGACAATACCAGCATATTTCGTATCAATTTTCTGGACTGCAAAATTAGGATAGTAAATAGATGTGTTTTCAAACGTTACCTTGTCATCTCCCGCCCACAACAGCGTTCCAGTGGAATTAAAGACCATTGAACGGACGCCACCCAGTGCTTTTGAACTACCTCCCTGCAAACAAAACAGGATCATAAAAAAGCGGCATCATGATTTACCTTAAAGCATACATCGTAGTCTTACATGAAAGCAAATTATGGTCTTTCTACATGATCTTTTCAAATCCCGCTTCAAAAGCAAAGCTGTATCTTTCCCTTTGGGCCAAACTGATGCTAATGATTCTGATGTCCATCAAGTTCTTTTGCAAACTACTTTTTATTGTGTGACAAAGCAGTCTCTTGGCATCCTTGCGTATCGTGCTAGGAGAGGTCGTTCCCGGAGTGGAGATCTTTCAGTGCCAGGTACCACCCAAGGTTCAAGGAGATGGCGACTCCAATAACGAAAGGTGAGAAGGAACAGTGTTGATGGAGAGTAATCCCGTGTTAGGGAAGGCTCCACAACAGAATGGTTGGACCTAACCCTAACACAAATACACCTTTCTTTCATAACGAGGCTGATGCAAATGGATAGGTTGTTGCAAAAATAAGCATTCAGATCAGAAGTTTCAAAGATCAAATCTAAAAAAGATGAATATCCGAGATAAAAAATCATCTGTCAGATAAATCTTGATAAATATTGCAGTTTGCATGGCAAGTGTTGCATGGCACATGGACTGTGAACGGATGACATTCTACCATCCTTAGTTCCTTGTTTCAAGTCCTTTTCACACCAATTAAAACGTCCTCTAGGTAGAATATAATCTCTCGTCAAAGAGGTGCAACACAACATGTCCCAATAATTTTGGAAGGGCAAAACCGCAATAAAATTTACGACAATGAAGCATTTACTCTCTCACTTCCTACTCTCTAAACGAGATTGCCTTTCTATAAGTGTAAAGAAAGATTATAAATATTCCTGTCGTAAGACAAGATAGAAATGAAACAAAATAATACCATTTGTATCACATCTGCAACGTACCTTGATGCATTTTCCCGTTGATATGTTATAAACCTGCACTAACCCTCGCTGATTCCCTGTCTAAAGAAAAGTCAAGGCTTACTCAAATTGGCTAAAAGGAACTGTTGGAGAAGCTGTGATTATTTCAAGACATGCCATCTTCACTTTCGCTAGCAACAACTTGTGCTTCATGGTGCCTGCATCGTGTTTCTTTTAGATATCTCAAACATCCGTTTCATCGTCGGCAAACTGTGATTTGACGAACTTCCCATAAAACATAAAGAACTGTGGCAAGTCAGATTCTCCAATCTGTAAACGTAGAACACCATTGGGCCGTGCTACTGAAGTGCACTTGTTATATAGTATAATTGTTGCATTGGAAGGAATGTTTTCTTCCTGGCCGGTGCGATGTAAGTCACATGGGCGTCGATAAAGTATGCTTTCTGTGAAGAGCAAGAGTGCGCTTAATCGTAGAAAGGGTCCAAATGAATGGAAGTTGGTATGCTTTATAAAACTTTTTAGCAAAATTATTTCATGACATACACAGAAGGCCTATACCTACGCAACTAACTTCAATAAACTGACTTCTTTCATGTTGTCGCGGGGCCCTTCAGATCAAACGTAAAATTGAGAGCTGCTGTTTTAAGACATGCTTTCCGATATACTTACGAACATGCCCCACTCCACTTTGCAGTACGCGTTTGAAAAAGATCGCTTTATCTATCGTATCCGTTCAAGTAAGTAAGGAGATATAAATACTATTGTAGACTTTAGTTAGAGTACAACAAATGCAACCAACCGCTATCCCTACATGACTAACTCCTTTGATTGGCTGCTGGAAAAGGATACCACCACTAGGTTATTATTCATTGGGAGAAATTTACAAGCGTAGACAGGTGAGCCATAAGTGTCTCTTATCACACGGATCACCTGCCCAGTACTGGGGCTCCATACACGGGCAGAGGCATCCAGCGATGATGACAGAATGAAATCATCAGAGAAGGCCCAGTCCATATCTAAAAAGACAATAAAGGTAGAGGTAGACAATAGAGGTACATACGAGAAACAGTTGAGGGAGCAAATATAATCTTTTGTTACAATGCAATGGTATGAAGTTAGTTGATGAAGCCAAACGGGCCCAGTAACTACAATGACAAAATATGCTCCATTTAATTGATCTATTCTTTGGAGTATCAATTCAAATGAAGGGGCATTACAATTATAAGTACCTAAACATAATTTACCAGCTAATAAAATAAAGATATGAATGAAGGAGACCCGTGCCGTTGTTATGGTTACAGCGCATACCTTGAGAAGGGTAGCTACAATCGCAAATATGATTTCCTATGAACTTTCCCCCCTCAATTTGATATATATTTCCCTGAAAAAGAGTCTGGTTGTGATCTTGTAATGCATGGTGTTTGACAGCTTTAAAAACCGACTGACATCATGAGAAAGGAGACAACAATGAAAGGTCACTAAATTTTCATTTCTCACCAACTGAAACCAACAAAGTGATTTTAAAGACATGGTTGGCTGAAATGCAGTTTTCCCTGAGGTTTGCTGATTTCTTTGTCCCCCAGAAAGATAGATCTCGTAATTCAGTAGAATCCGTCATTAAAAGATTAGTGTCATGGCTTCTCTTCTTCCAAAACTAGTAGCAAACGAGCAATTACAAAAAAATATCCAACTGGAAAATCTATTCAAACTAGTCAATTCTCGTTAATGCACTGTCTTGCAAATAAATATGCCACACGAAAAACGGTTTTCTTTCTACCTTACTTTTTCAATGAACAAAAAGTCGGATAACAGAGTTGGATATGAAAATGGTTCCAATCTTTAAAGTTAAGATTTTGAAGAAAGTTATGGTTTATCAATATTTTTCTTTTCCAGCTTGAAATGGCTGGTCAAGCCCCCTACGTCCACTATAATCGCAAATGACCCTTGGAGTAGATCAGTTCCAAACGACCATCCCAAACGAGTGCACTTCACCAAAAAACAAATTCTAGCTGAAAAGAGGTTGAGTTGAATAAAAGTACGACCGTCATTGGACAGGCGTAGCTAAGACATATAGCGTGGCAAGGGCAGCATCACATGGTAGACGAGGGTTTACATGAGCACCTACTTGTTCCTAAAGATCAGTGTTCGCCTAAACACGTACATTACGGATGACATACAACAAGTAAACTTTAGAAATGTCCTACCTGTAACTCCTCGACTATGACCATGTAGGGTGACCGCCACCGACGGAGGTTGAGTATTCATACTGCAAATGGACAAAGTACCGTCCATTGAAGAGCATGCCAACTTGAATTTGTCATTGTGCGCAAACTTGACGGCAGTAACTGGAGAGGTAAAACAATGGCGTTACCTTAGTATGTACACTACAGGGCCACATGGATTTCTATACAATACCGTGTTGTTTCACTCGGGCTGGAGACCGGGATTGAATGCAAGTTTTCTAGAAAATCCGTCAACGCCAATGCCAACGGGCACTGCGACGGAAATGAAGTCAAGGAAGTCAAGTTGATTGTACAAAACTTAGTCAGTTCCTGTTATCATTCAATTTTAGATCGTGTTATTAAAACGTGTTAAACAATGAGAAGAGACGACTGACTTCCTAAGCATTCTCAGAATTAATAACAATCGCCAAGAGGATAGGAAGCATTTGATTTAAGATGCTATAATGGCCTTTACTACTGATACTTGGCAAGTTGGTTCAGGAAACACATTTTTCCTGCGGAGATATTGTGGTTTGACAGGTTTGATAAATAGCTCCAACTATCTCATAACTCACCTGTATCTCCGTGCTGATCAAAAACATGAAACATACCAGAAAACGCGTAATTTTCTGCCAAAGTTGTATTGCCTGCCATAGCCCTAACGAAGCAGAGGAAAGAACATTTTCAGATCATATAGCTGTTAAGACGGGATGTCACTAAAATAAAAAACTAAGTAAGATAAACTGAAAATATTGAAAAATAGAAAAGATGATAGGATAAGATACTGTAACGTGCTTGCAAATCAGCTTTCCAAGGGGACGTTTTCTGTAAATGGTTTAAATTAAATAATAGTCTGAACACTTGCTTTACAGATTTGATGAAAGCCACAACTCATTCTTAGGACACAGTTGTCACTCCACAATTTTACAATCTGGACCAAGACTCACTTGTCCGGAATTCATTGACTCAGGTACCAAAAATTGTTGGCTCTGATTTTGGATTTGGGAGTACGGTATCAGTTTATGCTTCAACTGGAAATGACAACTGTCTACTCCTTGAGACGCTTAACACTAACGCTTCCATTATATTTACCATAACAAGATAATTGAAAAAGATAATTGAAGACGACGTAGTTCATATGAGGGGGGCCTTTTGATACCCAGACCATTTCATAAAAATGTCCACAAGTCGATACAAGAAAATTGTAGATTGTTGATTGCTGTCGTTGCTATGTTTCGTTTGTTGAATAAAATAATCAAACATTGACCAGTTTGTTGACGAAAAGTGCACTAGTTCTACTACAAGAAACCGACTCATCTGTACAGAGACTGTGTCTCCTTCAACCTCCTCCAAACTAGAAACTGAAAGGTGTTTGGTTCCCTCGAACCAACGCTACCATAACGCTACCAAATGTCTTGTCCACGTCCACAATAATTCTACTGTACAGATTGTATGATGCTTGACATCAACTGCTGCTTTCAAGCTTTTCAAAACCATTCTGACGTGGCAAATTGATTTGCAGTCAACTAACAGTCTGCAATAGAAGCCCTGATTGGATTACAGTGCTTTAATTTCATTATGACTACAAAACCTAACTCTTTTCTGATAATACAAAGAAAAGAGAAATCACATAATCTCCAATCAGCATAAAAACGAATACACGAATATACACCAAGACAAGGAAGGGGATAACCACGTCGGTGTTTTCTTCTGCTATAATTGGTAAAATCTGTCCCCATGGCAACAGCAATCTACCAGGCGTTAAGATGAATTATGTCTTTGCGTACGTTAGTAGAAAACATTAGTGAGCTTTAGCAACAGATGACGAAGACGAATCTCTGCAGGGGGTGTATCCTTTTTACACCAGTGCGCATGCTTG
>JAAAKL020001897.1:0-28469 GCA_010016065.2 Carybdea cf. marsupialis auct. non (Linnaeus, 1758)
TATGTATGTATGTATGTATGTATGTTTGTATGTATGTATGTATGTATGTATGTGTGTATGTATGTGTGTATGTATGTATGTATGCATGCATGCACGTATGTATGTATGTGTGTATGTATGTATGCATGTTTGTATGTATGTATGCATGTATGTATGTATATGTAACATAGGATTTCACAGGGTAAGATAAAGTATAAGCCCTATTGCAAGGACGATCAGCATTGCAAGGACCTTCACTTCTTTAAAATATATATATTGGTGTTATTAGGGAAGTGTCTTTAGCATGTGTTTTTTCGTACGGTATTATATCGAAAGATAAATAGCACATCTGGAAAGCATGTGGATGTATACCTGTATTAAATTAGGCATTATAAGGGAATATTTTATCTTACTTAGAAATCTGTTGTGCAGCCTATCATTACTTTCCTTGAATGTTCAAAGTTTGCAATTTTATGAAAGAATACGTTTATTAATCTCACAAAATGGGATATTGAATTTGAAATGATCGAGGACTATTCCAAACAATTTATGGACTGAATATGGAATACAAGTGTATAGCAATTGCACAGTATCACCACCAACATTTTATGGACAGAATATGAAATACAAGTGTATAGCAATTGCACAGTGTTACTACGAACACCTCACAGAACTTTGAATTTCTATGTTATTTACATTACCTTAAAGATAACTCTCAACTTCTGGGAACAAATGTTACTCGGTTTATCAACAGCCTAACATTAGTGACTGCAATCATTCGAAATTTTGCATGTCCTACAGATGTTAAGGATATGCAAATAACATTTCTTTGTTTAGAACTTCAGTCTTGATGAAGAGAGTTAAGAATCCATAATCGCTTTATGTTTAGTCAGATTTTGACATGGATAATGCCTTTTAGCAGATGAAGAAGTCGGCTTTTTTATAATTTGCTTCTATTGAATGATATCAACGTCAAGGCTGTATCCCGAATGAGGGTTTCAATTGCAACTTATTGCAATGGAAGCACTTTCCTTGTGCGCCACATTCTGCACAACACTTCATGTTCCATTACTGCATCGTAACAGAAAAGTTTAATATCTTCAGCCATTGTTAATCTTAATTTTTCATTTCAACAAAATGAAAGATACATGACATATCCACTGATGAGCCGTAATAGGAAAAGCCTAAAACTCTTTATTAAAAATCCGATGTTATTATTTTCAGTCTTGCCAAAGTTAGCGAGTTTGTCGCTTTCATTAATGAAAGAAGTCGCTAGAGAGCATTTGACATCCTTATATGAACACATCAAAGTTTGGGAAACAAAACACGTCAAAGATGCGACAACACTGAAAGGCAACACTTAGCAAGAAAGTATGTTTCAATGGACACCTGAAGTATCTTAATCATAACTTTTATTGTATTGGAACGGGGTTAGAAAGTGAATATAATAACCTGCAAATAGATGTCCTAATTTGTCCGACTTTAATCTCGTTCTCTTCTAGCGATGCAGTTGTTTAGTTTGACTGAGCTTTGACACAGTGCTGAAATTTATCTGAAACTGACTAAAGCTACGATTATCATCATTCAGATAACATCTTTCAGTTTAAACGATTTCTTACCAAACGGTGTCTTCCATATCTTTCTAATAAGAATATTGCGAATACTTTAAAGTTGTGGATGAAGTTAGTCCTTGTTTGTGGATGATGATATTTCATGCTGTTTAAATGTCTTAACCGACACATCTATAAACAGTTCAAGGTTAACGCATGCTCTTCAGGTAGCATTGAGTGAAGCTATTTTATCTAACATAGTATCTATTGTCCTAGACGTAAGAAAATAGTATAGTATTGTAGAGTATAGTATGGTATAGTATAGTATAGTATCTATTACAGTTTCTATTGTACTAGACGTAAAGATATCTAACCTGTTTGATGGGTGCCCACGACAGACTATTACTTTGAAATTGGCATGAGAATGACTAAGATATAAAATGGTTTTTTAAACTCGTAATTGATTCATTGCACAACGATGTTTAAGGAGGTTTTTGCTTTATCAAGGATTTCGATATAAAAAACGTTTGAGAAACTTGAAAATCACGAATGGACATTTAACCTCATTAATACATTTCCTTTTTTGTCTATAATCTCTATTACGATACTACGGAACCATTCAATTCCTTTCTTAATCGAACCATAACACGAAGTACGGATAGTGTCCACTAAAAGAGCTTTGACTGCCTGGCCAAATTTCCAAGTAATGTTAGTAAGTATCAATTGGAGATTTCTGAAGCCCTGTTTAGACCCGAGAACACTTGTCCTAAGTAGTTAAAGGACATCTTGTCACTTTGAAGGGCGTATCTTCAGACTTACAACGTTACCCCAAAGAAGCTCAAAACAAGGCAAAGTGCGAGAGAAGGAGAAGAAAGTTCCCCACAGCCTTCAGCAATGGGTTTTATTGATAGCTAGCAAGGGCTAATAAAAAACTATTCTTGTCAAGTTGATCAGAAGTTCAATATTTCACTTTCGCGGGGACATTGTATGGCTGGCTTGTCTTTTAGGCCCAAACGTAACGGTTTAATTCACTCAAGGACTTTATGGGCATTTTTCTCTTTCATTCCTTTTCGTTGTTTTTTGCTGTTCTTCTGTACAAAAGTTTTGTTGTTGTGATAAGTCACCGGACAAAGAATGCTAAGAGTATAAAGGATCTGCTTGTTTAATGGCTTGTCCTTTAATTTCTCCTATAGAATACTGGTGATCAGCTAACGAAAAAAGCAAACATCAGTATAACAATTTCTTGACTATGGCTATTTAATTGTATAAAGTAGCGCACTGCGACATTAAAGTACAGCATATTTAAACTTAATAGAGTATTGGCTAAAACATTTAAGAAATTGTGAGCTTAACACATCCTCTTCATCCGTTTCAAAATACTCTCGTGGAACATTTCGTGACTGCATGGTGAAACAGATGAAATGGCTGTATGCGTATTACTTAAGAAATTACTCCAAGTTGCCAAGATTCAAAGTGAACTCCCTATGGTTCATGCGGAGCTGACAGTTCATTATATTGTCGTGAGAACAAGATGTTAGCCTCGTTGTCAAATTGGCTGTACTCTAATATATTGACACTCACAGTTTCATCCACCAGTGTAGATAAGCTAAATCTCCTGTAGGGTGCTCGATTCGCACATAAGCGGTAGAAAGGCTATGGTTAACATGGGTAACAATTTCTTGGTATGGTGTGATTAACATGGACAACCTACTGTATACCCATGGCATCTGAAGAGAGGAGTAAAGGGAAGTTGATCTACGACATAATTTGCGTTTGTAAACAATATCATATGCACATTTCAATATTGTTGAACATGTTTACCTAATGTTGCCTTGGCAACGCAATATGTTTGTCCGACCAGAACCTAAGTACGCAAGGCTTTTCCAAAAGATACAAGTCGTACAATACCCGAGCTACTGGGTAAAGTGAGCGACAGAGGCTCGGGGATAGCGCTGAGCACGAAGTTAGTTGCGCCTAATTGATGATGATTAATCTTTGGTGTGATGATCATTGTTTGAAATGTTTTAATGCGAAATACAAAAACAACAAATAGAGTTACTTAATCGTCCTTTGTAGTTTTGCACGCCGTATATATAGTCAATTTAGTCTCTTCATTTTATTATACTCAATGTAAAGTGTAAAGTTCGGCTGTGTGTAAATTGAAACAAATATTTTATTCCGACCTGCAATGAGAAAAAAGAAGCATAAGTGAAAGTATCTTCTTCATCATCATCATCAGCAGCAGCAGCAGCAGCAGCAGCAGCAGCAACAGCGGCATCATCATCATCGTCATTATCACCATCAGAAAAAATTCATTATTACTTTCAGCATTCCCATCTTCAGCAGTCCCATGTTCATCTCCAATAACCCCCCTTAAGTACAGCTACGATTGTGCACTTTAGTCAGCCTCTGGTGCCACCCCTACCCCCTCTCTGTGACACTTTTATTGCCTACAGGTCCCATTCCAAGCAAGCCATTTCCCCGTCTCTTAAGTTTCTAATTCTTTGCTTTTCCTTCTTGCAGCCTTTATACGCCCAGCTCTTCATAGAGTGAACAAAGGCAATTCCTCGCATCATACTTAAGGATCTCTTTTAACACTACCACAAGTACCGTAGTATAGTTGTTCAGAAACACAGGTACAAATGAAATAAGGTCTTACTTTCGTTGCGTTTACTGTTGGTTTACACTCATTGTTCACAAATCACACGAAGGTTTGTAATAGACAGGGAGTCCGTCTCAATTAAGTGCACACTCTTGCTCACTTGCACTCGGCTTTCCGTTTCGATGAGGTAAGTTGCTTCAGATGCCCTATGAAATGACTAGATCTCTTATGAAACACAATTGATTCAATGTTAGAAATCTGTAACATCGTAAAAAGGATAACAAATTCTGTTCTCCCAACTACAGACCATTTGTTGGGAGAGAGTAAGTATGCAGTAAGCTAATGCATTCCTTTCATTTGACATGTCGTATTGCATACTGATTTTCCATCACGCAACTAAGATTCATCTTATAGCACCTGAAAATAGATTCATAGACCTGTATCTTGGATATCTTTACTGTTTTATCGCGACAAAAGTATCTTAGTAAAGCTTATTTCTTTTCTATAAAATTGTTGGGCAATTCCACCTCTTCGGATTCCTCAGAATGCATCTCATGGGATTCCATTGTCCCGTATCGATCTTAAATACACCTATCACCTTCTTCGTACTATAACCTTCTAGATGCTTCCTGCCTACCACAGCCTTTCATTTTATACGGAGCTATCACAAGCAGAAGACCTAGAAACAGTCTGCTAGGAGGCTACCTTTATATATGTCAAGGTTACAAATAACATAATTCCATTGTCCTGTATCGATCTTAAATACACCTATCACCTTCTTCGTACTATAACCTTCTAGATGCTTCCTGCCTACCACAACCTTTCATTTTATACGGAGCTATCACAAGCAGAAGAACTAGAAACAGTCTGCTAGGGGGCCACCCTTATAGATGTCAAAGTTATAAATAACATAATTTCAGTGGAAAAATATCCCTGTATAGCTCCAAGCTGGAACATTTTTCTCGTCAATAGTAACTCAATTTAATTTTTGGAGTTACAACACTGTAAGTGTCCCAAGATGGTGTAGGGCCGTACGAATATATAACACTGCCCTAATCCACATCACACTACACTACAATAACCTGTATAAAAATTCACGGTATCTCAGTGGTCTTTATACCTCTTTAACCTTCCTAAGATTTGTATACCTTATCACAGTTTCAAGAGTACCACTTTGCTGTTCTGTTACATACAGCATCAGACAGCAAGTCCCTTACATGTAATTGACGTAAACGATTCAAGGGATATGCTGGCTAAGAGAACTGGGTTAACACGTGTTGTTTCTTAGACGTGGATAAAATCCAATTTTCATTTTCAATTAATAATGAGAAGGTTATGCAAATATTGGATGTTTAGTGTAAATGATCACCAAAAGATTAAGGGTGATAACTACCTTGCCTGCTCTTGATGAAAAACGTATAGGATGGCATATATCTCCTATCATTTCAGAATACAACTTACTTAAACTCTATGGCAGTATCTACAAGGTTTTTGTGCTTGATTGGAGGAAGTCTCACCATGCCAAGCAAAGACGAATAAAAGTATGATAAAAATAAAAATAAAAATATTCTCTCACTGATACTTGTTAATATGCTTAATACCATTAATAATTCAACTAGTTCAATGTGTTGATATTTTTACTATCTTCATCGACGCTTTCTCAGCAATTAAACCACGGGTGCTATAGCATTGTCTTGTAAACCTGTTTTCCTGATTGCTGAACACGATATTAGCACAAAATGTGACGTGAAAATCCTCGACCTGTAAACATAGGAAGCCACCAGCAGAAAAAACAATTGACATCTATTTTTATGGTGCATTACTCTGTATAGACTTATTCTTTAAATGCCTTGTACTGCATCGACCTCATTTAAAACCTAAGGTTTAATCGATTATGATATGACATAGGTAAAGAGGATCTAGTATGTACGTCCCTCATGCACGTCCGAATCAGCTATTACCATTGTCATGGCTTCATCATCGGAAGGATTTGGCTCTCTTCTTTTTCTCATCTATTTATATTCAATTATGCTAAAAGATCATTTGTCAAGTTAGTGTATTAGTTATCAAAGTTGGTAAATACTCTCTCAACTATCGTAGTGCCTTCTCGTTAGTAAATCACTCCATTAGGCTATAGATTTCTTCGCATTTTTTTGAGCAATTCTTTTCCTGCCCATTTGTACATACTTCATTAGAACATTTAACATGCAGACTTCTACGTTTCTAATTCTACCCTTAGCTGTGAGTTATGTGAGTGAAGAGTGCAAATGCAGCTTACGTCAACCGATAACTCTCCCGAAAGCCACAGGATTCGCTGCAATGTTCTGCCATTCTGTTCCTAACAACCAAATTATTTATTTTAAACCCTTCTCTGTTGATCCGATTTCTTTCTCTCGGCAAAACTGATGACTACCGTTTCTCGTAGCTTCTAGTCATCAGATTCGTCTTTTGACTCTGCGGAACTCCACACAAAGAATTTCAGACAACAATCAGTCGTCAACTACCTCTAACCTACTAAAACAGCAGATGGCGTACAGCTATCATCAGCTACCGCTCTTAATATGTAGGGAAATGTAATTCGTTCTGAAACACAAGAACTCGTAAAAATCATCCGGCTTTTGTAAGGAATATATGTAGACTGTTGTAGAAAAACAAATTATTTTTATCTTCAAGATAAGGAACAAAGGCGCCGCCGCCAACCCTGTCTGTCCACTTTTATTATCTGACCTTACACTTAACCATCCCGCACCCGTTTAGGGCTATTTTCAACCCTTATCGTGATGAAGTATATAGATAAGAAGAATGATGGGAAAGCATGTATAGATTACTTTAAAACTTTCTACAAATTCCTTTCTCCCACTGAAAGTTGTAGAGCCAGCAACACCTTTGTACGAACATAGCACGAACCCTGTTTCTGTATTTAAAATCACCAATTTTACATGGCCCTGAGAATAACCAACCAATAAAGATTCTCGCATACAGCATTTTACAGAGTTATTAAGCTCTTGCTTCCCATTATTCTAAACAACGTTTTCTATGTTCTAGTATACGTAGTTGAGACCTAGTGTTCCAGATGAACGTCAATCATGTTAGAATAAGAATTCTTACCAAACTTTAAAAGCTGTCAATGATTACACTACTCTGTTTTATCACATGGTTTGGGCAGTGCGCATAATGGGCATAGGAAATAAAGCGAGCTAAATAGTGGTCAATGATGGATAAGTAGGAAGGAGAAAGCAATTGGGCTCCGATTGCAGCAGATGCAGAAACAAGAGACATGAATATTTTTAGATTGCAAGAGCAGGATTCGTAATAATAGAGACAGATGGCAAGAAAGGGTCCAAACTCAAGAAGCTACACTTCACCGGAAACAAACGCAATCAGAAAATAACGCTAACAAGCGCGTATATACTGAAAGCTAATGTTATTAAGGTGTGGTTAAAGCAGTCGCACTTTGTTACTGAACTGTAGTTAGAAGCGGTCAGGAATGTACACAATGAACGTAGTGTCAAAAGGAAAACGGTTCTTTCATAACTTCTATATTAGCTGATGTTTAAGATATTACCTCCTTACAGATACTTGACATTAGAAGGACACTAATGAGACAACTACCATGCTTTTGCAACACGTAAAGCAACAGCAACACCCCATAAAATATTCTTCTTTGTAACTGAATACCTGATTTAAATGCTTTCGATCTTTATTAGGAACTGCACTTGTTTTGGAAGAACAATCTGTTCAAGAGTGACTTGAAAGTTGTCGCATGTTAGGTACATTGCTTGTGCAAATGGGTGTGAATATAAGAGCGGCAATGAATAATCGAGTCGAGATAGTTAAGCGAATAAACAGCACTCAATCAATCACATGCATCATGGTGACTTGACTACGTAACTGCAATAAAATGTTTTGGGAAAATTAAAAATGGAAGGTAAGAAAAATGCGTAGCTGGGTATAGCCAGTGGAAGGAATCTGTCAGTCTTGAGATACTACCAAGGTATGTTAAACCCAATGAATGTCATATCAACTCATTACACAGAGAAGCGAAACAGAGTACAGCATAGAGTAGAAATGAGAATGTGAAGACACTTACTTAGCCTTAGAAAAGGCCATAACTACTTTAGTTGAAATTATTTTACAAACAGTGGGGAGTTAATACCAGTTGCAGTGCTTTATTGATCACACATCACGATCGTCATGAGTAGAGGTCACTGTGTGAGCTTTTGTTTGTTTAATTAACGAAATTTTTAAATGTTAAGAACATGAAGAAACAGCTAAAATTAGCATTTAAATTAGAAATAACAGAGGGTTATGATTGGTATCTTTGTATGGATCAACTAGAAATTATTTTAACATGCATCACACATTTTTCTATTGAAAGATTGCAGTTTATCTCGCCTACGTGAAAATGTAAAGCATTCAGCAAGTGCTTGGGATCTTAAGTCCTACGCCACTGTATTGAGGGCAATTTTAGTGGAGAAATGTTAAGCCTATTCCAAAGTTAAAATATTTAAATGAAATAGGAAAGTTGGGTGTGTCATTGCCTTAACCGCCATATATTTATTGGGGGGCTAAACCGATTTTTATCCAAATGATGTCAATGTCCCAAGGACTTGGCCAGGAAGAGGTATAAATTCAGTTAAAATTTTTCAATTACCTTGGAAATTATTGGAGGGATTATAGCCCCGAGGTCGCCCCCCAGTGAAAATGGCACTTTGTGCCAATATGGAATTCATAACGTACGCCTCTGTAACATACGTCCTATTTACTCACTATCACAGACGGCATGTGAAGTTTTAGGCCAATAGCTTGTCTTGTGTAATAGGAAGTAGGTCCTTTTAATTTTGATGGCGGCAATTTTCGGGTGGAATACAAATCAAATTGTTTTATAGTGGGAACAATTCGTCTTATTCTAAGACACTTTTATTCCATACTAAATCCAAGATTGTGTTGTGCACGATATAATCGACTGCTTTGACATACAATAACATAACTGAAGCTTGAATTTTTTAACTACACAAAAACGTCTTAAATTAATAGTTTTCAACTTCTTTCCTTTATGAAAGTTATATGGAAGCCTGGTAAACAAGGCCATATTATAACTTTTTACAATAAATCTTCAAATACGTCAGAAGAACCTATTTATGATCTTAAACGTTATCCTACAATGTGTACTTTAAGGCTGAAGGATTGTGATAAAGCAGGAAGAGGCCTGAGAGATCACTTTGATGAACTTATGCGATACCAACGAGTACAAGACTAAATGTACAGTCTTAATTATTTGACTGGTAGTCAACAACTCCAATTATCGAATGAAGTCTTTAACAGTCCTAAAAATCAACTATAGCACCAAACATAGGTTTCTATTTCTCGGCTATCTTGAGTCATAATGTTATTCCTGGCAGCTCCCGTAGTATTATGGTTGACTGGTCTCTGATCCTTTTTTCTTTATTGATCCCCTGTGGACTGATGTTGTAACATTGTTGCCATGGTGTCAGATTACGTTCCTGACCATGAATCGTTGTTTCCTTTTATCCATGTGCAGTAGGATATCTATACGTGGGACCATGGTACTCTTGTTTAGTAAGATTAGTTTGACAGGGCACTTCCTGCTTGATCTAAGGTGAACACTTCTGATAAGTTGTTTATTTGGTACGTGAGACTATTTATACTTCAAAGTCGAAGATTAAAAGATTACAGGCTTACTGTATAGAGAGAGCAGTTTGATGATGCTTTCTGGTATTGTATCTTCGTATATGTTTCCTTTTCTATCATCTACATTCCTTATGTTGAATTCCTATGGACTAATCAGATGATGATCCGATTTTTGCTTGGACGCACACAGTAAGACTGTCATTTGTCTCGCCAGTATGGCTGCAAAGAGTAGCTTTGTTTAAAAATCAGCTCCGGTATTGTAATATCATTTCCTCTCCATCGTCCAGCTCCAATCCCTCCTATCCCAGAATTTTATTTCCGCACTTCATTCCTTTTGAAACCCTATCCTTTCTCTCTATCCGCTACTAAGTATCTTCTCCTAATTTCTCATCTTTGTCATTTTCTTCTGAATTCTTTTACAACACTTTCAACACTTCCTGATGTCTTCAAGAATACCTTTCACTAAATCCCTTTTGGCGTGAGTACAGAATTTAACGTAATTTTCTGTATTGATCACACTTGTGTTTCAGAAAAGTTTACATTACCTAAAAATTAATTTTTGCTTCCACCCATTGCCAAATTCCTTGCTTTCTTCGAACACTACTTCTTCCCATCTGACATAACGACTCCGTTGACTACATTGAACTACATGCAATACTTTTCTCTTTTTTACTCTCTAAATGCCTTGACAACTCTATATTTTTTTTTTGAGCTCCAGCGAAATGATTTTAACCAAGCATTCCGAATGGTCACTTTCCAATTAAGCAGCACGGATGATTAACAGATACTCCAAAAATGCCTCTCGTGTTTCAATTCTGCACTCGATATTTGCTATGTTTTAACTTCTGGAAATTCCTTTCTGTTCTCACTGTTATTTGAGTACCTTAACATTGTTACAGTTTTTCATTTTCATTCTTGATAATTCTTTTAAAAAATTGAATAGGTAAGCTAAGTACCTGAAGTCTTCAAAATAGCATTGAAATGCCTATCTGCATTTTTAGCAATTTTTGCATGTAAATACTGTACTTTGGGGTTTTATTTCTAAACTCGTGATGCTCGTACCTGATGGGTTATCATAGACTTTAATTTACACCTTGGGTCTGCTTTGTCGAGAGGTCGTAAATCTTTAATAGCCTGTTTGGTTATTTCGTCTTCTGTCTGTCGATTATTTAACCAAACCCTGTGTCACGTCTGTGACCTCTTGCCACTATTTTTTTCACCATTGGTATATCTTCTCTTTCATTTCTGAATTAAATCTCTTTCAGTGTTGTTCTCACAATAATAAATCTTCTTGACATATTACCTTAATAACTCAACAGGAACTACATAATTAACCCATCTAGTCTTTCTAGTTCACTTCTTCCATCTTTCTTATTCTTTGCGTTTACTGTCAATACAGCTCAAATCCAAAATGGCCGTATTTGTCGGACTAACATCGTATTTAGGTCTTCTGTGGCATTCTGATACGCTTATGCTCTTCATCGACTTCGCAGTTTCTATTTAACGGCAATACACTGTCTTGCCTGCTATCCGAACTTAATACACTTTTACTATCTGTCTGAGATCATTACGTCATCAAATTATCAAACTCCTGTTTTAACGCATTATTACTTCGTTTTTAAGCTCCTTCATGTTGTGTTTTACTTTCATGTTTATTAAAATTTATTTTGGCATTTACTTGCAGGTCCATGGCAAAGATACCTGTTGAGAATAAGAATATGTAATTCAGAGGAAGAACTCGCTTGTTTCAGAGTGGCTAATAGCAATCTACTAGCGCTTCTGATCTGTTTTTGTGAATCAGAGGACTTTATAAAGACTCAATTGCGTACAGGAAGTAATAACATGAAAACGAAGTAAAAGCGGACAAGTTACATGAAAAGGAGGTTACAAATGCTAATTAATAATTCCATCAATACTAAAGATGTCTTAGTTTCACGTCTCTTGTACATTTTGAGGGCCGGGTCATCGGTTCATATACAAAAATTTTTCCGTGGTAGATATTTCGTAAAATATACGGAAAAAGTTTAAAGATCCTACGAAATTTGATCAAGGCGACACACATCGATCTCGTAACTTTATCTGTATTAACATACAGACTTCGGAATTGTAAGGATGTCTAAACAGATATTTTTCTAGAGACTGTCGCGTTTCATAGCATAGCTTTTTCATTAACTATCAGATATTTTTCTAAACATTCTCGCTCACATATTACGCTGACAATGTTCAATGATTAGCCGAACCTTTCGTAACTCAGGCCCTTTTACCACGTATGATCTTTTCTCAAAGTAAGTTATTTGCTCTGATCCCATTTCTTTTGTGATTTAAGCCGCTCGTTACCCTCTCGATCTTCTGTAATACTTGCTTCCATTCGCAGTAAGCCGCCAGATCCATCACACGTTTTGCTGAAACAGCTACAGTGCGACTGCATTCAAGGTTCATGCAGATGGGAGATTGGATCGTTAGACAGGGATCAAGTAGCTGGAACAGACGTGTAGCACAGAGGTCACTACAAAGCGTTTGACTACGACTTCAGCTGATAAACTTCTCTGGTATTCGTTTCTTATTAAATTTTCTCAGAATAATGTAATTTCACGTTGATGGTAATCTACAAATTCTATAGAGCTCTTATCTTAATCAAGCCAACTTTATCAGTGGCTTTGATAAAAGCTTGAGATTAAATCCGATATCGTGGCTCCAAACTTATCGTAAAATAACTTGGCAAGGTAAATTCTTCGAGGACAGAATACTCTTTTTTCCCGTTGTTGGTGATAAGACTGCCTTTCTATAAGTGACATTGTTCGTTGGTTATTCCGCGCTAGATTGAGATTAGCAGATAGTACTTCTGTTCTTCAGACAGACTAAAACTGTGACTGCCTGTGCGATTTCAATAGTATGCGAAGATCTCCGGCAGGAGAACTGTTCGAATGTTCAACCCGAAATGAGTAATGACGCTCCAGGGCTTATCAACCGCTGATCAGCGGTGAATGTCATGCGGTGGGTCAACAGAGAAGATGTCTTCAGGAAAGAAAGTGATGGGGCGCCCGAAAAGAAATTCTCTCTTTGTTGTTAAGTAGATGTAGAGAAAAATCTCGCAAATTTTGTCAAAGAGGCCAGAATCTCTTCGATGAGTAAACCACGAACTTTAGTGACAGATAATCAGCTACCAGGTGCTCGGTCATTAAAATAAGGAATCGAAAATACTCGCAGATGACAGTTTAGTATCATGGGTCAAATAATATTTGTGAAGCGCAGTTTGAACTCGGAAATTCGAAAAGGATTCTTTCAATATTAACGTAATAAATACAAGAAATGTTTGATACAATGACTAAAGTAAGAGTGAGTAAGCAAAGGTAGGACTTTTAGTCTTTATTACTACTTTTTTAATGGATCTTTTGTGAGTTAGTGAATAGGGTTACTGAGGAAAAACTTTATGTTGGCTTGCAATGGTACTAGACATTAATTTCCTTTTAACCAACATCAGATAATCAAGAAAGATTGTTGTTAGAGTAACTTTGTAACATTTCCTGAAACATCAGGCTATCTTATCCATTCAATCTTGATAGAATAAATAACAATTACTTTTAATTATAACATAAATACAATGCCTCTTCATTCTCGGGTGACATCGTGGGATGGCAATGGATTCAGGGTGTCTGGGCTGTCAATTTACTCCCTGCTCCGTTCACTAGAAGTAGAATTAAAGAGCAAATTGCTTCTATCAAATTGAAGCTCAATCTCAACTCGTATTAGTTGTCCAAATGAGAGAAGACATCTATTTTAGGTTAGTATCAAATTTGTTAGTTGCTTGAAATACTTTGAACCTACAAGTCTGGAACTTCAACAATAGCAACAAAAACAACAGAAACAACAACAACAACAACAACAACTTTAAATTGCCATTTAAGGTAATATATTTGGTGCTTTTAAAAATTTAAGTAGCATGTACTTAAATATTGTGCTTAAGTATATTTAGCTTTCAGATTTTTCAGATTCAACCATCTTCAAGTTATAAGGAATTCTGTCACTCCCCATAACTGCGGTGTAGGCATCTTTATCTACATTATTTACCAATAAAGGGACATCTGTTCCAGAGCTAGTAATTTAATGTAGGCTTGAATCATTCTGTATTGGATTATTGGACTTGCAATATATCAAATTTAAATTGCCATTCTTTATCAGAATTATTGACCTCATCTGGGGCGTAAATGTTCTACCTGTGCTATCTTTCTGTGAGTAAAGGTACACTATTCTAAGAGACAAGACTTTAATTTGATTACTTGTGCTCCTACATTAGCTAAAGAGACTTGATCAATCGTTGAAAAGTTCCCTTTGATTTTCCAAGCATATCAGATAGAGTAAGAAGCAGCAACTTTCGATAGTGACAAATATCCCTTACGAGCTTGGACTTGTAAGAATATGTAACACGGACCGAGATATATCGAAAATAGGTTATGATCACCTTTTCGGCTTGTTAAATTGCTATCAGGCTAAATGAGTCATTACTTTGATTGTTCGAACATTTAGACTGACGTTACTAACCAAAGCCTTCGGTTCTTATCATTCCAAGAAATGACTCAAGTTTGAATAGGAAAAATCAATAAATTTCCAACAGTCAATTAAATTTAATCGAATCGTTAACGAACAGATTAAGAACTTTACATACTCCATTTGCCTCCTTTATCCAGAGTTTAAGTACAAGAGCGTTTCTCTAGCCTTATAACGAAATCGCATTTTATCAAATCATTTGGTTCCTCATCGAAATTATGTTAAAAAGACAGCTGTGATGATGAAAGGTTTAATAAGCTAATATTGTGGTATTTCTAGCATCACATTCCATCCAAATTCGTGCTTCATTTTTGTTTTCATTCACATCAGGTATAGAAAATGGGAATAATAAAGATGAAAAAGAAAATGCATAGCATGGAAAGGAAATCTTACGAATTAGAAAGAGAACAGAGAATAGAGGTAACATATTCAATATTTTCCAATCAGTTGTTTTCTTCTAAGGGTATCAAGTTGGGCTTACATCTAGCCTTATCACTCGTATTTACTAGCCTCGTATGAAAAATTTGAAGATGAGGTTTTAGTCTTTGTCATGAACCACTACAGCAACCAAACCATGACAAGGAAATCAGTCTTTTAGTACCTAGGGCTACATGCGGTGATCAAAAGAAAGACTCCTATGTTAATCAATAACTGAATCAGACCAGAGAACTTGTCAATGATTCGCAAATGCCACAGAATGTAAAACAAGATACACGGTCTTCTTAAACATATGCTTTTCTCTAAATTTTGTCTCTAAACTTTATCGTTCTCTAGTCATATACGAGGCAAACGATCTCATTTTCCCCCAAAAATGTTACAGACTGAGGTATTACTCTGACGAAGCCGATCTAGCCTTCGAGTGAACCAAAGATGAGTTCAGACCCTAATTTTGGCCGTTGACAGCTATAGTCTCTGAGTATTTTTCAAAGATCTAAGCTTTGTTTTAGGTGACGTTAGCTTTGAAAAATAATTTAGCACCGCTGTAGTGTGATTTGTGTACGAGAAGAAATTATGATAAATCCTATCGTTAACTAATAGTGTAAGTTGATCTTAGCTTGTTCTTTGGACTCTCTTTGATTCCGCTTAATTGGCCCTATGGAGTCACTTGGTCTGAAACAAAGATAAAGTGGGACATGAGCCTTGCTACTAATTTTATTTCTTACGCATGTACAACTGTGATGGCGTCCTCTTCTCTAACACAGACGTGTAATGGTTTAATTGCCTTCACAATGTTCTTTGGGTAAAATGTTTATGAATTTTAATTACTCGTGAAACACCTCCCTCCCTACTGAAACTTCATTGATGGCTTTTAAATAGTTGTTAATAACTTTATCTGCAAGTTATAATGTTTTAACACATCACTCGAACTGACATCATCTGATTTTCTTGAGCTTTTCTGTTCTGACCCCCTAGCTTTAATATACGATTATAACAGAATATTAGGTTTGGTTACATGAATGCATAATAGTATAAGGTGAAGTGCTATGTAATGCATATTTAACTGAAATACTTAAGCTTAAAACTTATGCTAAGTAACTGATTTATTGCAGTACGTTTCCGCCAGACACTGATCACAGCAATCATCTTTAGTGAAGACAGAAAACGTTTTGGGAAGAATTATACTAAATAAGAGAATCTTAACACGTTGTTGAAGAAAATATTTTCGGCCACTCATACTTTTCGAAAACTTTTAAGGTAGAAACAAGTTCTTTTTGACGACAGTGAACAGGCCTTTTGGCTTGGATAAATGCAGCTTCGAGAGCGGCAAAGTGAAAAAGAAGATATGTTTTGCAACGTTTGCTAACGACGATTAGCACTTGTTACTCGTTTCTGTGGCCTATTTAGTCACCGATGGACTCCTTACAACAAGAGGTAAGTATTCTGCGATACGTTAATAACATAGACAGACAACCAGGGAGAGACAAAAACCCACAAGTAGCGGCAGAACAATCCATCGTTTTATTAGACGTAAAGATACCTCATGGAAGACAGATTAAAATCCTCATAAATAGGTAAACAAAGACTTTTGCGTTGTTGTGGTTGTAAGGCTATAACATTTGTTTTTCGCTTTTCTTTTTGTACAATGGTAACAAAATATACTCTTTCCCAATACACTACAAAGCTCTTAACTCGGCCACTAACAACAACCAATTGACAGGAATCAAAGCATATCATCATATTATGCGCCATTATCTGAGAAAGTGAATACTGGAATATTTACATTATTCAGACAGAATATAGCTACCTGAGACAGAAAATAATGATATATCATTTACAATGTACCTTAACGTCGGACGTTTTATACTATTAACTATGTAATCAAGGTGTTATCTTAGTAGCTTAGTGGCTTAATAATTTTATTATGGTAAAAGGATAATATGACTGCATCACATTATTTCTCTCTCTGATCAGAAACAAGCCCCCAAAATATAAAAAATGCTGTAAAATTAACTACTGGAACAGCTTAGACTGATGCACAAAGAAATACAGTGTCAAAGGCTTTGTACCTAGTGTGGTGTATTTTAATACTGAAATGTAATCATCTTCTGTGAGCACGACGTACACCGTTAGAAATGTTTATATCACCTTTGCCTCCCATCATCTGCCTCCCCCTCATGTCTTACATCGATGTCGTAGTTTGGAAGCACTCAGTTATGTTTGGGAGGTTTTCCTTTGTGATGGAGTTGAAAATGCCGCAATAGTAAACGAGCATCTTCATGCGGCTTACTACTGCGTAAAAACCGCACGAAACACGTCTTCCAGGCATCTACTCCTTTCTTGATCAAGCATTTTCCCACAGACAAACCATCGTTTCCACTAAAGTGTGCATTGAGGACATCGCGAATATGAACATTTGGTGGAATGCCACTAATGTAGGTCACCTCAGAATCTTCCATTATTTCATAAACTCCCCCTGTATCGCCATCAATGTTGTTAAGACTGTTAAAACTATACAGAGCCCAGTGCCACGGAATAGCGTCCATTTCTCGTCGCTTTGAATTCATTAGCTTGATGTTCTCTTTTGAAAACTCTTGCCTTAGAAGATCCCGCCCTTCATCCTTTTCTTCTATTCTCACTTCTTTAACCTTCTTCATGGTCAGCAGCAGCAGTACAGTTCACACGAAAGTTTGTATTTCCTACAAGATTGAGGACAAAAGGAATTTATTTTGTAAGATGCTTTTTAATTACGCAGACAATGAGACTACCAAATGACTCGCCTTTCATTTTCCTTACTATTATTCCATAAACATTCAGTTATCATATAACAGAAAATCACACATATTCTACTTGTTTTAGCTGATTGATTCTGCTAATCAGGTAAAGATAATGGCTACAAATTTATATTATGCCTATGTCAAGTCCCTAGTTTCGGTAACTGTTGGACCTACGACTGCTACTTCATAATTTCTCTTAGCATATCAAACGTATGTGCATATCCAAAGCTGTGTATGTAAAATCCAAGGGGGCGCTTAGCAAACTTGAAACGGACTGAAGCTAAAACTTTTCACCACCAAACTACAATTTTCTAACCAGTAGCACGTTACACAGTGACTCAATAGGAAAGTGGAAGAAAGGGCAAATTAGGCCATATAATCATTTGACTTATATCCGTTGAAACAATATTTCATAGGAAGTCTCATTACACTCAAAGTCTTCGGTTATTCATTTCAAAGAATGTACGTATTGAAATATGTAACACTCTTTTAAAGCGGACTATCATATATTGAAATATTCAATTTCAAAGCCAATACTTTTTCACATTATTGATTTGTATCTATACTTAAAGAAGTATGGAAAATCCTCAAGTAAGGTTCATGTTAATTAAATAAATTAAAGCCAGTGCTTAAAGCTTCGTGCCAAAAATTGCAGATATTCTAAACTTGCTTTGGTTACTGTAAGCTTACGTTCATAATTGCTCAGAAAAGCCAGAGTTATTTTAATGAACAGTTGTGTCAGGTTTAATAAACAAAGAGGCGTTCCATCATTTCTATTATCAGTGCGTTTATCAAAAACCTTGGTAAGCATATTGAAATATCCCTCGATTAAACTCAATCAGGACAATGTGCTATGCTTTCCAAGACTGTGAACACAGTTAACTCTGTTTTGCAACATGCTGCTCTTCATATGTATGGTCCCTCCTCACAAGCCTCAAGTTGGCGTTGAGGAATCAGCAATCACACTAAAGCTTCTTTAGCACCGCTTCTAGTGAAAAACATTTCAACATTCACAGCAAATCCCTTGCCGAGCGGAGACCGCAGACAGGGCTATCACGGAAAGAACAGGGACCTGGGCACAACAGGATACGATGAGGCTACGATGAGTTGCGATCATGAAACAAATTTAGAGCTGTTTATGTGGACTGTGCTAATCAAGTACGCTGAGGCGACTAAGAACACCATTGTGAGTGCTCTGTAGGGGTTGCTACGTTCATAACAGAATAGAGGAGTAGTGGAATTAACAGCATTTAGGCGAACATATGGCTACTGGCATGTGAGCACAGTTTGACATATATCCATGGTAATAACCTTATCGACGTCTGTGACAGAAGTGGAAGAACAGTGATATGGTTACATCGTATTTTAACAGTAATACTAATTATATTTTCGACACTGTATTGGTGGTCTGAAGGAGTAGTTCTTCATACATTAAATTGTTTCTTGGTGATGTTTAAATAAACGACGAAAGGTTTATGGCAGATGATCTTACATTCCGTTACGCACTTCCTGACTACTACAGCATATAGAAAATACCACCATATCATTTAGCTGATGCACAAGTTAAGTTGACTGCTCTGCTTTCTCCTCTCTGTCTTTTCCTTGTCATTTCTAGAAAAGGTACGCTGTAGGGACACCAGTAGTAGATAGAAAAAGGAATTCACACAAAATCTTCATTTACATTCAACATCCTAAAGATAGAATTCGCAAATTATAGAGCAAAAAAAGTCTACTGTTTTGATAGATGAATAAATGCAACCAAATGTATTACTTAATCCGTAATATGTCCTACGGAATTTTTATTAGTAAGACAATCTCCAAGAAATTTCTTCATGGTAAAATCGTGACCTGCTTTGTTAATAGCGCGTAAATTCTGCATCAGAATTAAACCATGTAAAGCCCGTACAGCCGACATGCGAACTCTTTGCTCACTTTTGCTTTTATAAAATATCTTAAAATTTTTCCCCTTGATGTGACCTACGATGAGCTCATACTAAGAATAGGAGAGAGATGTGAAAACATACGTAATGTAACATCATTTTAATGACTTTTAGGAAAGAAACATATGAGAAACTTAACATAGCCGTAATATTTCCATCGCAACGAAAACTACAACATTATATAAGACTTAAGTGTGATCATTGATCTAAAGACTTGACAACTACATTACATTTTATTAAAGAAAATAATTTGGATTTAGTTACAGAACAGTAACGGAAGTAAAAACATTTGGCCTTGATTACAATTACTTCAAGACTATGAAAAAATAAGTTTGAAAAAGAGTTCCCGTCCATCCTCCACTCTCAAAGTTTTATAGGATTAAATGATTTGGAATTGGAAAGCAAAAATTACGTTAAATATTATTGCTTTTAAGAAGAACCCTTTTAGTACATAAGCTCAATTTCCAGACGTCTTGATCATTTCATGTTATCTTCAAGATAATACATAGGTACTTGTTTTATTGTAGTTGTTTCAAAGACGCAGCAGTCAGAGGAATATTGGAAATGCCCGGTCGCATAACACATTTGGTACACTTATTTTTACTTTAAGAATTGAGCGGCAAAGGTTAGGAAAATAACGTCAAAATTATGAGGGTAGGTGGGCCTTCCTGCTCCCTCGTACGTACATGTTTCCTGCAAACATCGCTTTACAACTCACAATCCAGTTCCCAGTGATAGACATAGCATGTAACTAAGCCTGCTTTTAAGTGATTTCTGTAAAACGTTTGCCTGGTGATTAACCGCTTAAGAGATGGGGAAATTATATTAGTTGCTCTAAGGGATTTTGCATGATCTAATCAATTTCCAGCAAATGCGATAATCGGGAGGAAAATATTACTCATGATAGTTAAATTTTCATTTTCATGTGTACCCTTTTTTTGCACTTATTACACTGCTTAACTTTTCCCACGTTTTCCCCTTTCTTCACATTTTGCAACTTAACACATCTCCCCCTTTCCAAATATTCTAATAAACATATATCCCGTAAATCCTTCCTGCCCATTTACGTTACTAAATACTATCTAAAAATAGGGGCTGGTTCGAAAACAGCATTAATATCCTGTCCTTGAGAGTGAACTCGGTGCAGTCAATTACGAAAAATGTTTACACCCCATCACAACACACGTCGATAGACATCACATTCGCATTTAAAAAGATCGGTGACAGATCCATTGCAAACAATCTTTACAAGCCCGTCGACTTCACTTCAAGCTATAAGTATATTATTTCATGTTGATTCAGAAATCTTATGATATTGTTCGTCGTGCTGGAAAGTTTCATGCTTGTAAACGGTTTGTTGACGATATGTGTTGCCTCAATGATTGTTGTGAGTTCAACATATCATACAAGGAAATAGATCCTGCCGAATTGGAGTTAAAATGTAAACACCAGGGCACGCATGCCACCTTTCTCGACTTGGATATAGTTGTTGAAGATGGGTTGTTTGGGTAGACGCTATTCAAGAAATGGGATGATTTCCCTTCACCTGTTCATGCAAACATAGAAAGTAACATTCCATCTTACATATCTTATGGCACAATTGTGTCCCAATACTTGCGCATCGCTCGATCCACTCTTCAACGTAATGACTTCCTTCCACGAATTGACAACTTTGTAAGTGGGATGATCAGCCAAGGTGGTGAACAGGACAAGATCTTTCGTTAATTCAATAATGTGATGGACAGACATACAGATAGTTTTCACAAATATAACAAAACACCTTTGGAGCTGATTAAATCTGAGTTAAAATTGAGGTGTGGTAGTACATGTTCAGTACTGCTTGGGGAACCATGGTTGAATAACTGTATTGCTTTGAAATCCCCAAAACAGTCCCATGGTAAGCAACTGATGAACGCCTCAAGTATTTAACATATAATTCTCTCATACTTTACATATTATTCATTCATAATATACCATCATCATGGATTTATTGTATTGTGGCATGACAATTACAGACAGTTCAGGGATGCATATGATTTCAAAACTCTTTACGCGTCTTGTTATGTTTGTATCGGTTAGTGTTTGTGATTTCACATGGCTTTTCTTAATTTCAACATTCTTTACGTTGTATAGTCTTCTGTTTTCCTATTTTTAGGTGTTTGTACTTCTTCCTTATTGCAAATTACCATCAACTGCGAAAATTAAAGCAATCTAAGTTATTTAGACTACATATATAGTACCTGGCTTATGTTAAATTGAGCACTATCTGCTTGAGACGGTACCATTGCTATTGCTTTATGCTTTGCTGACTGTGCTTGCGCAATTTGAGCACTCTGGCATGGTACCATATGAATTCTTTAAATGTTTTTGTAGCAGCGTTGCTAGGAATTCACTCTCAGCTCTCTGTTCTGCACTGATGAGCCAACAAAGGGCGAAACAGTTCTGTCTGCAGATTGAGTACATATATATAAATATATGTATATACATACATATACATTTATATAGATATACATAGACACATACACATTACTTAAAAAACGGTGTGAGAGATTCTGGGTTCAATACCCGCCAGCGCCGTAAGCATTTCATCTTTATTGAGTAATGAGTACTTATCTATGAAAAATGGCACTCATGAAGCTAATAGCGAAACGAAAAATTAGGTTACGGATGGTGACGAGTACTCGGGATCAACTGCCCGGTCACCAACGGTATTCGAACCCGTACCCACGCCATTACGTTCTTGAGCTCTACCAACTGAGCTACGTGACCCCCGGTGATAACATGATCTATTTATTTAGTCTCTGCATTACTCCACGGGAGGACATCACTTTCCAGCTTTACACAATTTTGGAGACCAACCTCTCTACGCCATGACCTTGAACCATGAGCCAACCATGCCAACTGTGTTGTACACAGCCCATGGAGAATTGCATAGTGTCTTTGAGAAGAGAGAATTTGAAATTATAAGTTTGAAGAAATTTCTATTTCTCTATTTTACATTTTACACTATTAAATTTGCCGGAAAGAAAGGAAATATGAAAGCGTGTATTTTATCGCCATTATCAGGTTTGGTACCCTTAATCATCTATTCATATATGTATATATAATATCTATGTTACAAAACAATGGTTTAAAATAAAAGTGAAATAGCGCAGCTACCTTTATGTCCTATCTGCTGACGTTCTTTAGACCGTATATATATATATATATATATATATATATCTATATATATGTATACGTGTATGTATATTTGCATGTATATACATTACTATTAATATACCAAAGGCTTAAGCGATTTCGAATCCAATATATGGGACGGATTTATAGAATGGAAAACATGAAAATGGGTCTGAGCTTTTATCTCCGGCAGTGACGGATAATGCAAGACTGCTTTTCTTATATTTACAAAAATATCATTTGCAGTATTTGTCGGAATTCTCTGAGTTCCAGTAAATGAAATGAATTCGATTATCTACTGATTTTCCCTGACAACATACATGAAAAGAAAAGAAGCTTGATTAACCTATATTACTTTCAAGTCAGTCCCGACAATCATTCGGCTTCCATATTTTGCTGCTTTCAAAATCCGATTCAGTATTGATTCTTAAAAGAAATCTGAAGCATGAATATTGCGTTATTCCCGGACAGGACCCCACCATACGTCGCCAAGACATTGTGAAAGAACAAATCAAAATTAAAGGTTGGAAAGATTTTCTGATGGTTTCTTTACCAAATACTGCCTTATAACGGGGTTTCGAAATATTGTTTTCTTAATCATAAAACATATCACGGACTTCATAAGGTTTGCTCAAACGTCCATTGCATTGCTCTGAGAAAATCATGCAATAAATCCTAAAAGTGTGACTTATTGAATAAAGCTCCTACTATCTATGAGCAATATCCTTGTTTGAGTTTTAAATAGTGTTTTACAATTGTACCTTTGCTTTTGCAAAAAATAAAAGAATTTCTTAACAACTTTTCAGCAATTGAATTATCAAATCAAAAATTCTTTGTGTAGTTAACAAGTTGATATATTCTCGGTAAAAAATTCCTACCATGCTTGTAAAAAACATGTTTGGCCTCATTTCACCTTAATCTCTCTCTAAATAACGCACGTTTGTTATTCGCTAAACTTAGAATGCTCCTATTGTTCAAGTGCTGATCTTTCTCTTTGTTAACTTCTCCTTGCGATTCTTTTCTTTCTTTATCCTTCTGTATCCATTGCCAGTGGGGTTTGGCTTCTCAGAAGGAGGGTACTTTAACGAAAAAGAATACTTAACAATCTGCGATGTTCTTAGAAAGGCGTAAGAATAGCTCGTTTTGAAATTCATTTGCTCAAGTGTACTTGCACGCCGTGACTAGTCACCGAATATACGAGCTATTACGTCACTCAGTTAACAATACAGCGATTTCCCTTCTTAACACGCCTATCGACCCTTTGGCCCCCGTAAATGTGTGTTTTATTGTCAAGTAGTTCATTCGTGTTCTCTCTCTGAATATCTTCAGTAGATGGTGTTATCATAATGAAAATTTGCTATGTCACGGTTGTGTGTCTTCCATCTTCATTGCCAAATTTTGTGCATTATGTTGTTTCAAGTAAGGCATTGTTACTCATGTAAAATGCCTCTTGTGATCAAAAAATGAGTAATTTCTGTTAGAGGAGTAATTGAGTACATTACGTAACAGCTGACTAGGGATGAATAGAATTAGGGAGGCTGAAAATGTTTATTCATTAAGTTGAACATAATATGAAGATTCGTTAGAAACTAAGAAAACATCCGACTCACAATTTCTTAGGATCTTCGTGCCCTTGTATTCTGTTTAAGTGTTAATTGGTAAGTTAGAAGATACACTAGTGAAAAGTGAAAATGTCACCACCGGGATTCGAACCCGGGACCCACGCATTCGCGGCGTGATGCTCTACCAACTGAGCTCAGATTTTTCATATGAAATTGACGATGGGTTCGTGATTTGTTAAGACAGGAAGCGTACCGACTATGCAGCTACTTTAATATGTAGTTTTATTTCGCTTCTAACCATCGTACCGACTCGCGTCATACAGCCGTTAATAAATTATATTAAATAATACCAGATGGCAGCATAAGGAAGCCATTACTTAATACTACTGGTCAAACACATGTGATGAATGATTAGTTTTAACTTTAAACACGAGCTTTCCCTTAAGCTTCTCTTCAGTGGACAGATGCTTATTGGCCATTTAGATGTCATCCTCAGGAATAGGTAGTTTGTTTAAAGCTCCAAATTCCAATAACTTAAATGACTTTATCATTTATTGATGAGTGCTTGAATCCAAGATTTCCTCTGTTCGGGAAAGATGTTCTCGGAGACATTAAATAAATTTTTATAATAATGTAGTATAGAAATTTCTATGCCTTTACGACGATACAGTAATTATATCAACCGTCGCTGCCCATGTCATTCCTTACAACAAATTTATCCCATTAAACCGATCGTAATCTCAGCAATTCGAGTTGCCAAGTGCTTTTGGATAGATAGATTATTAGAATTATCCTCAGAGCAGAAGGTAATCCCTAATATATCCATGGTTTTTGAAGATGGAGAAAGAACATCGTTGTGAAGTGGTTTAGGCGTTTACACTCAACAGAAGCCTGTAACAGGGGGATTGGGGGTTCATCGCCCCCCAATTATTTTTGCCGTTACTTTTATGAAAATGTGTCAGTCGTCTTAGCAATGTTTGCAGTAGTGCTGTCCATCTGCGATTAGTGTACTAGTCGACTATTGTTCACTAGGAAATGGGCGTGGCTCTCGCTGTGCCTTCATATCTGTGTGCTCTAGTCGACTAGTCGTGGACAGCCCTAGTTTGCAGTGCAAGTGTGATCATTTAACTTTACTCTTAGGGTATAGCCCTCTCTAGTGACCCCTATTACGCCCGCGTTACCCCTTTTTTACCTACTTATTTATATTACGCTAGTTTTTCTTGCATTGCAAGCTAATTCATATGTATTTTAATTTGATTACTAGCTCTGTACGTTTTGTCAGCTTTCATGTAGTATCAACATCGGTATATAAGTAGCATGTTCCTGGCAATTTCTTGTTATAATTGTTTATTTTATTAATATTATTGTTTATTTATATTATTGTTATTATTTATTTTGACGTTAAGTTGCAGCATCAGTTAGACGTTGGCCCAGTGTTAAGATCATCTTAATCCAATATTGTACTTTCTACATATATATTCCTATATTGCAAACCATCCCTTACACAAGCAAAGTTAGTTACAAAGTATTGGTCTTTCATTGTCGTACTTTTCAATGTCATGGGTGTTAGTTTTTAGCCCAAAATAAATTTTGGGATTTAAAATTTTAAAACTACTCTAGTTTTGACGTTCTACGAGACCTTGAATTTTAATAAATTTTATCTTGATCTTGGTCAGGTACCTTTGCTTAGTTTTTGCGTTGCTTTGAAAAGACAAGTAATGTCGTAAGGTCGAAAGCCTTTTTTCGTATGATGCTCATTAGAACCTTTCATCATAAATCCAACTAACGGGATTCGAACCTACGGCGGTTGAATAGTTCGTCGAGCGCCTTAACCACTCTACCATGGTCCCGCCAATAAATATGTGCTAAAGCCGTTATATATTTTTCTCTTTTTTTCTGCCTCGATGATAATTTGTCATCATCATATTATCTCCATTATTATCTTTTTGAAAAGATACAGGATTTCCCCGTGGGAAGTATGGAACCCTTCGGCCATTCTGCCAAGAATCGTCCAATAGAATGTGCCGATGTGAATTCTTGCCTCAATAACTGTTGGGGTTTTCTTCTCCTCCTTTTATCGTCTTGTTTTTCCCATTCATGGGGTTTGACGGTGCCCATATACATGGGACTTGCTACTGGAGCATATAGCACTTTAAAACCGGATGCCCTTCCTGACGTCACCAATGGCCCTCCCGGGATTTGAATCCGGACCCTCTTGACCCTCTTGATCTGAAGGCCAGGAACGTATCCACTAGACCACGGCGGCTCTTAAACAACTGTAAATAATAATTGAAAGTATACAGGGCGTTATTGTACTTCAAGAAGAGTTCCTTTCGCTTAGCTAGAAGTACCAAAGTAAATTATTACATTTTGGTCCGGCAGCTGTGTTTTCGTGTGTCGTCAAGGTGAGGTCACGCGCTCTACTGTCAGGTGTATCCCAGAACAATTGTAATAAATGTTCACAGATTAAACAAGCGTGAGCCATCACGATTGGTTTGATAAGAGAACTTTAAGAAAAAACGATAGCGAAAGAAAGCGAACAAGAATTTTAGATAAGGGTGTGACATTGTTACCCAATAGTGGCAATGTAACGGTTTGATTGTTAGTTTTATCGAGATGCTTCTATTGCAACACTTTGCCACACCCTTCATACAGTGTACAGATGACAGCAAGAGATAGCGCTCTAAGGAATCGTTATCAATGAGATGTAGACAGGCTTGCAGCTGTGCATTCCTCAGTTTGACCAGCTGTCTCATTATCTTTCATAGCAGAAAGATAAACAACGGTATAGGAGGCAAGAATTTTTTAATACATTGCTCTCAGAGTCATTCCCTCCCCTCTTTGTATGAAAATTGGCAATGTAAATACGTGCTTTTCTCTCGAATTGCTCATTTGGATCGGGGGCAGGGGGTGGGCAGTTGTCTACTAGTTGAAACTAGAATTCCATTGCGTACCCGTAGACTTCGTTTGATGCAAATTATACTTATCCAAAACCCCATCTGTGAACTTTTATAGAGGAATATCGAATCGCAGTACAAAAATTCGAATGTCTGGCCAGCTCAGTCGCGGTGTGTTTATCTGCGGATTCGATTCTAGCCACCAGATAACAGCAATCCAAAACTTTTAAGGTTATTTTCGCTTAGTTAATGTTGTTGAGATGCCCTTTTATTCCGCTTGAGCTAAATAGAGAACAAACTCTCTCCTTTTCGAGCTACAATATACAAACGCAGGCCCTGCAAGGCAGAGAAGAGAGGTCTTCTCTGATGTGTACATGCCAGAGGTTTGTGCTTTCACACCAAGAAAATAAGAAGGTGGACTCAAAGTATTTTAAAATGAACTTTTAATATTTCACTGACAATTTTCATTAAACTCCTCTTCCCTCCTATTTTGTTTTCGTCAGAAACCGTCACGGCCGAAGTCGCCTTGTCAGCTATCACCAGAATCAATATTAGTGCTGGACTCTGCGTTATCCTTTGGGTATGGCCTTATTCAAGTGGCGATATCCATTGTGCCCTCGGGACTATTGAGAGTTTGCGAGCTGCTGGGATTTCAGGCAGACAGGGAACTTGGTTTGAAAGCGTTGGACACGTGCAGCCGCAGCGAAGACATGAAAGCACCTATTGCAAGGTAGGTATGACTGTTGCTACTCGGAAGTTGGGGAGATGGTTCTCAAGTGGGAAAATTTCTCGTCCCATTTCTTCAGACATTTCTCTATGTTCAAAATTTCCCCACATTTTGAGCTACCCGTCATATTTACTTTTTTTTATCCTCTCTTGATTCATGGTTGCCACACTTAACTTTCGTTGTCTCTTCGTCTGGTTCATGTTCTTCAGCTTCTACTTCTACCTCTACTACTTTTCTTAACTGCTTCCACTGTTTATGGTTTTGACTCTATGAAAGAAACTGTCTACTGTGTTACCAAAGTTTTAACTTTTACTGTTCTCACCATTGATGCTCATTTTTGTTTCTGTTGTAGCGACAATAGAATTCTTTCACCTTTCTTCCTGTTTTTTACCCTTCTTTATCGATGTCCCTCCTATTTCCTTTCATTTCTCGGTCTCCTTGCCTCCACATTCTCCACTTAGGTCTTCTACTGTAATCCCACTGAATCATCTCTCGTGGTTCACACTGTTGTATAGTATGAATTTTGCCATTTCTCTTTTGCTTCCTCAACCTTGCGAAGGCACCTTTTTCGCCTTCCAAAACCTAATGGTATCTGCTCAAATACCTGTCTTACCCTCGTCACT
>JAAAKL020001898.1:0-28463 GCA_010016065.2 Carybdea cf. marsupialis auct. non (Linnaeus, 1758)
TTAAATCCAACCATTTGTCAAGACTTTAGGGCATAATTAGGGCTATGCCAAAGGTTTCATTTCATTTATCATATATACCACAAAGTTGTTGAGTCTTGTCATTGTTGCGGATATAAGCTCTTGTTTTCCGTTAGTGTATGCGATATGCGAGCGTCACTGTTCTCAGTGTAAGGCGAAGGAGGTACTTACAGTCTCTGTACTGGCTTGTCCTACCTACCAGTATGGTGGGTGTTCCGCCGTCTCTACTTAGTGTAAAATCACTGTCGCGCTGAGACGTACAAATTTGTATTTCTTATCCAAGAATAATCTCCCTCTCATGATAACACATTGAAATCGTTTGATCTCAATCAATTCGATTTGCGTTCGTTTTCTTCAATGTTGATCTATGTTCTATGTTTGTTTTCTTCTATGTTGATCTATGTTCTATGTTTATTTCCTTCTATGTTGATCTCCCTACAAATCCAGAGGTAGCACCGAAGTCCTCTGTCTATGCTACAATTCCCTCAGCTGCTAAACTACAGGAGAATTACAGTGTGAAAGGTAAAGCTTATGCTATTAATGGAGGTCTTTACTGTGAGTTGGTAGATTCCAGAGCATCAAGATGATAGTAGTTCAACCTTCTTACTTTCGTTTCACTTCATTCAAAAAGTGGTGTCCTGTACCTCCTAATTTCTTGAAAAACTTGTACTATGCATGAATGTTTAGTCAGTGGATGTGTATAGGAGGAAGTGACGAATAAAAAACGTTTCAGGATCTAGAAGAAGTGCCCAGTGTCCGTACCTTATTTTGAAGTGTGCAATGTCTTAAATAGTGATAAAAGAATCATCAATAACAAAAAATGACAGCTATCATAAACAATATAGTATATGTAGAAGGAGGAAAGGAGGCTTCTGTTAGATCAATTGGGGAAGGAGACAGCACTAGCCAATAGACAGCATTTAAGATGAAGTTAGCCTTAAAATTTTGATACCAGATCGTCTAAAGTTCGTAAATTGGAAACTTTTGAAAGATTCCAAATATTGCAGAAAGCACTGGGATAACATCAATTTACAAAGTAGCCTTTCCCATGAGCTCTTATACACTCAGCTTATTTTTTAAGAGTTACGACATGAGAGAAAAACAGGATATGGCTTTCCCAAAACGTCAATGGAAATGAGAGGCATGTTATTGTGCGCAGGACAGGCGTACTCTAAAAGTCATTCCCTATTGACACCCTTTTAAAAATTCAGCTTTTATAAGTAATTTCACGGCACTAAAAGTAAAGCAGGCAAAGTTAATGTTGAAACAGGAACAATTAACGATTATTATCAAACTAGTTGTTTTCTGAACATTTTGATGTCATCTTGATGCCATTTTAAAGGATATGGACCACTGCAAAGCGAAGGCTAAATGTAAGATAGGCATTATAGCTTATTCGCACAAACACTTTAACTAGAATACGTTTGACCTCTAAACCCTTAAGTATTTAACAAGGCCTATAAAATATGGGTCGTGGCACTTCAGAGACAATATAGGAAAAATATATTTAGTCAAAGTTGGATCTAAATCTGGAGCTATGAAATTGTAAACTTTCATGTTGTGTACTTGAAACATGGTCAAAAAACTAAACTTAACAATCACGTATCTTAGCAAGACGCCTTACAAAAGGAGCATCTTTCTCATTCTGAAGTTTGCGGGCGTTATCAGAGGGGAAAGGCAGAGAAATTACCGCCTTTTGTAAACGAAAAGGAAATAGAGCTGTTGTCAGTGACTGTGACTTCTTCACGACGTACTGCATTTAATCTGAAAGGAGTTTTCCACTTCTGAGCATATTTTACTTAACGTAACAAATACTCTTAAATATTCGTACTTCATCAAACTGATCTGGCGGTATCCTCTTGTGTTGCTGGGTAACTGGCATTTCAACTAGTGTTTGTATCTGGTGGTATACTCCAGGGATGCATCCAAGCTACTCTTCTTCACTTGCAAATACACCTTGATATTAAGCTAACAGGTTGGCGGTTTCATTTTTTTGTTCCTTCACCCCGAGAAGCTTGACAGGTTACTTCCATTTGGCATTTTCTTCTTACTGATGTTCCTTGGTTTCCCAGTATCATGGTTGGTTCTATTTTTATCTTGACCGACAGAGAAATGTGATTTTCAATATCAGGAAGATTAGAAAGTCTCTAGGTTACCATATTGTTTGTACTTAAATTTATACTTTTGTGATGTCGCATCTTGGAAACTGCAAATCTTTGTTACATGAGCTACCAGGATATCAGTACATCAAATTACAAAGAGTTAAGCGAGTTGAAAGACTTGTCTACCCCCAGCAAGGGTTTTCAACTGTCGAACCACACATTGTCAAACTACACTGACTTATAGTTAAACTCGTGAATCAATTTTCTTTGATAGCTTTGTCAAGCGCTGCAGGATACAGCAATTATTATGGAGGCATATAAGTTTGTATTCATAATTTTTAAACTTCGTCAATATATCAACCTATATTTTCTAACAAGACAGGACACTCACTACAAGCAGGCATATTCAGTGCTGTTTATGATATGTCTAGTTAATAAACAGTTCTTGCGTACAACAACACCAACAACAAAAAGAAGTAGCAGCGAGGGGACTAAAAGAATGGAAAGACATTAACTTAGCAGCGGCTTTCCGTTGACATATTGTGAAGCTACGATGCTAAGGCTTCAAGTTTCGGAATTTCTGCCAATCTGTATCCTTTCAACAGGAAATGAAATACGTAGTTCTTAAAGCACGATGTACGATCTTCTCAATTAAGAGTAGCACAATTTACGATATTCTTAATAAAAAAAATTCTTAATGTTGATCTTCAAGTTGTCAATCATAGTCATAAATGTAAAATTACTTATATAACTCCCTCCAAGAGCATTTTTGCTAAGATTTTTATGAAGCGAAGACCTTATTTTTTTCGAATTCCGAGCACAAGTCATTATAGTTGCTCCACTTTCAAAATTAATTTATTGCAAGATCAGTTTCGAAACCAACTGCTAGTTCTAAGATGTCAAGCATATTGTTGTCTTTAATGACGAAATTCGGACGAAGATCATCATTTTGAACTCAAACCAAAGTAGGTTAATAACTGACAATAAAAAGACTGATGTATATATGAATATCTCAATATGAACAATGAAGCTTTACCGCAAGCTGAGGACATGACTGGGCCCACTCATAGCTTATTATCATCATCATCATAATAATAATTTTTATCTCTCAAACCACCAGTGGAGACTATGTTACGAAGTGGGATGGTATACAAAATCACAAGTCTATGCTATGATGCATGCTATATTGGACAAACAGCTCGACATTTACAAACCCGCTTCAAGGAACACCTCATGAATGCTGGACCCATCAGAAGCCATCTAGTAAAATGCAATAGTGATATTAGTGAAGAGAACATTGAAATACTTACATCAAATGCCAGAGAAGATTCTTATCTCCCTGACTCTGGAGGCTCTATGGATACGAGATCTGAAGCCAGGAATAAATACCAAGGATGAGTATCGCAGCAGAACCGTGACCATTACGATTTAGTTGTTGTTAGCGTCTGCTGATCACTAAACATTCCTGACCATCACACATGTACAACATTCTTGACAAGATAGCTATAACTTAAAGTTATATTTTGTTTGTTTGTAGATATCTGATTATGTGTGTAATACACGAAAATATTCATACTGAATACAGAAGTTGTTGGTCTCCTAGTCAAGATAATAATTTTTCTAATTTTTTTAAAAACTGTAATGCGATTTATTTGAATATTTCATTGCTAAAATTCGCACTGTTGTCGTCTAGCAAGTTCATTGGGGACAGCAAGATTTCTAAGTGGATTTACAAGAAATAGCAACAACTACCATAACAACATCAATAACAACAACAACAAAGAATGATGAAAGTTAAGAATATAAGAGAAGAACGCCTACATTTTAAAAATAGTCCAAAATCGCTGGGTCAGTCCAATGCTTATGTCTCCTACAAAATAGATAATATGATGAGCGTAAGGCCACTCCTGTTAATTTTTTTAATGTTCGGTACTAATAATAATGATAATGATAATAACTATAACAGTAATAGTAAAAGTTGTAATAATGTCATTTGTGTGGATCTTCCACTGAGTAGTGTAATTGTAATGTTGAATAAGAAGATATTGCAGTTTAGGAAAAAGCCAAAAGGCTTTCTTCCTCTCATTTTTCCGAATGGGTTTTGTGTTACCCACATTTCAAGGTTGCAAATGTGAGAATGTTCCTTCCGCATACGTGAATATCCTTATGTCCTTTGGATTTAGAAAATATGAATGCTCATGATAATGTTTAAGCATATAGGATCAGGGAGACTTTTATCCATCCTTCCCCAGATTCTAAATGTTCATAGAGTACTTTTTGGCTTTACATTCACCTCTGATCTACCATATTACATTACAAAAAGAAATAGTTAGGGCTTGTAATCCTTTGGTAATCATCCAGGAGGTGCACATCTATGTGAAGTAAGGGGGGAGACGCATCGGTCTAGGAATGAAAATGAATATTTTAATGGCGTGCACAATAAACGAGTAAACATCTTTCTGTGGTCTCATTATTAACTGGATCTGTAAATAATTCTAGTGATTGTCTTAATCGGAACGTCAGCAGGATCGGGTCCAGAGGAGAGCGTAAGGGCCGTAGACCCTTTTTTTTTGCAGAAAAAAGTTTTCACGTATGAAATATATGTAAGGGGCGTGGCAGCGTTCAGGCATGTCAGGAAACGTCAAGATACAAGACGAAGTTAGCTGTATGTATTGACTTGTAAGACTTGTAGTTGCAACAATTTATGTATGAAAATGATCACAGTGTTCCGATGGCGATGACAAGAGTACTGTATAAACAGATTCTAACGAGCGACTTCTTCCAAGCGATTTTGAATAACGATCTTGCAGTTGCTACACTTCGACTGTTTAGGGTTATTTCAGCCGATCACAACTGAATATGACAGTGGAAACTACTGTATATATGCGATACAGAGATAGCTATGGAATGTTGGATTAGCAAACAAGGTAAGTTTGTGGTATCTAAATTAGGCGGATGTAACCATCGTGTTGTGGGAAGTCATTACAATGTTGCAACGAAACTACCGACAATGTTTATGTTCCTACGTCATAGTTCTTGATTACTACACCGTTGTTGCAGATTCCAAAACAAATGCAATGGGAATTGCAATCATAACTACGTAGATGCGTAGAAAATTTGGTAACATACAATGTATACGAAGTTGCAACGTGAATTATGGAATAACTAGTGGTTAGATACATTTACGTCATAGGTAATTTCGACATTAAAATAGGGTATGCAACCCAATGTAACTTAACTGCGTAATGAAGATAGCTAACTTGTGTAGATCTGTACTAAGGTACACAGGTACTAGGGCATTGTATATTGATCGTCCTTGCTCCTGGCTACGCCACTCTGTTTTCCTATTATTCTGGATTCGACGCGAGTATATAATATGTCTATAATAGGTTACTATGCATTTTTCATTGTGACAGAGTGTATTACTCTTTCATGCCGTTGGTTTTTCTCAACATAACCTTACTGTTTTTATCTATTTGTAAATTACCTTTCACATAACTTCATAACTTTCGACAAACCCAACTTTTTTCGGGGTAGAAAGGAGACAGCGCTCTCACCGCAAAAGAAATTGTCCCTACTTTCTTGTCTATGTCTGTCCGTTCTTTCCTTTCCTTCTCTCTTAAAGCTTACTTTCGCAACCTGTCTTCCGGGGCTTAGAGTTATGGCATCCCTATTGGTTCAATACATACTTACAGCTGGGGTAGCCAGTAAGTGGGGAAAACATTAGTCGATCGAGAATAAAAATGAAAGTGATGAAATTTATAAAGAATCAAATCTGACATGATTTTTAATTATCGTGAAAACCTGACAAGCACTGTCAGTTCTAGATTCATGTTCACTATCAGTAAGTGGCTGACAGATCATTAACTCAGGTTGAATTTCTCTGACTGGCTGAAGCTAGACACTCCTTGCACTCACACCACCAGACGAAGTCATAGCTAATTTCTCCCGCCTATGTTTGACGGGCTATGATAAAGAACAAGAACTAGCCCAATTAAAGGTTACTGACAATGTTTAAGTCTGAAATTTGATCAAGTTTATAGATACTAGAGAAAAGTGAAAATGTCACCACCGGGATTTCTATCACGGAACCCACCCATTCTCGGCACGCTTCTCTACCAAATCAGCTGTGGTGACCAGGTGTTAAGATAGATCGTTTTTCTCTTATCGCCACATTAGCTCCTGATACTCCACTGGTGGAAATTGCATCCACAATTTTGGAGCCTCTCCTTGCCATTTGACTTGACCATAGAAGGTGTTATAGAGGATTTGAAAATATCAAGCTTGAAGAGATACTAGAGAAAAGTGAAAATGTTGCCCACAGCCTTAAAAACTCCAACACTTGTCGACTTAGTGGTCTTCAGCCTAAAGATGGGAGAAGTATCTCTCGAAACGTGAGCATAAGATGACTGTGACTCACGAAAGGATAAACATGTACCATCTATACAATTCCCCTAGCTGAACGATCAAACTTACTGCTGAACTTAGCAAACCTAGCTCAATTGTTCTATTTCTCGTTAATTTCCCCCTGAAGACTGCAGATTTTTACGTAGTTCCCCCTACTCCCTGCGAAACATTTTCCCCACTGCTGTAAGGAAATTCCCGTATCAAAAGGGGAAACGCTCTTTGTGCAAATTTTCGAAGGGACTGAGAACAAATGACGCAAGAAACTTATAGTCTGATAGTTTTCTCGTTTTGATGTATGGCCTCGTCACGATGTGCACAAGCCATCTCGCATGTTCAACGGCTGCCGGTTCCCTTTAACAGTTGCTCTGGGAGTTTTACAGCAATGGCATCAGGACGGTGTATCAACTGCCTTCTCAGACCCACCAATACGGTATGTTTCATACCTTATTGTTTAGTTTATTATATTCCTTTTGGGTGCTTATTATTTAAACAACAGACAAAGCGCCAGACTGATGTTTGGAAGAATAGACGCATCAGAGCTCTTAGTCGCTATCGGAATTCTCGCGTCTCTAAGCCTAAGTACAGCATGTAGGCTCTTTCGCTTAGGTAGTCACTTGTTGAGAGAGAAGGACTGGATTTCTTTATTCTATTGACATGTGTTCAGTATGACTGTCATTTCCTTGTGTTAAATGACATTCAGATATTTCCCTCTTGAACAGCTGCTATGAATTCAGTCGGTTTTACCGGTACCTCATTTAAAGCTAGTTAGCTTTGCACTCGCCGCGTTTATGTTTGTGGAGAATGATTACGTTGGCCCTAAAGGCTGATGCTGCTCTCAAGATGGAACTGCCTTATACTTAAATGCCTGATAGAATGCGTAGCGAATAGATTGCGTCGATTGTAGTGAAAATAATCTGAAATCTGAGGTGCCGTTCTTCAATCGTCAGGGGAAAGCATTTTCCCCAAGTGACAAGAGTTAGGTTCCATTGGCCGTTGGCCTACTGACTGAATGGATGCGATCTGGTAGCAATGATGTTAATCGTTACCTAGCTGGTAGCTGGATTACGTTAGGGGAAGCCGTTGCAGGGACAGGGAGGCATCACGCATAAAGGTTGTCGAGCGTGTTGTTATGGAGGCTTATAAATAGGCTAGTCTATTTGTTCGGGAGAGTGGTTTCCAAGAATTGTTCATCACTATTTCCCAATTTTTCAGTTGATTGTAAATCTTACAAACACGGCTCCCATTATCAATATAAACTACCGTTTATACTCGTTTACTTCGGTAGTGATGGTGCTGTTCCCTTTGCTTAAGCCAATGTAGAAAACGTAAGAAGAATGTATCAAACATCAGCTCAAAATATAGGGGGCATGCAATTAGCCTATAATATCATGGTAGGCCTATGTAGCGCATAATTTTTTATGTTTTGCTTCTGAGCCTACCGCCTGGGGTATTCTCCTTCTTTTATTTATTTTATAGACTATTAAGAGGTTAACAATGCTATCAAGACCGTAGGAATAGGTTCTCCTAATGTTATCATACATTCATTACCTGCAATATCAGTTCCATTTCTAGTTCAAATTGTGCTGTAAATAAAATGCATTACACTTTGATTATCATGAACCTTGATTAGCCAGAGAGCCTCTTTGTTGGACTATGGGTGGTTAGCCAGCCCTTCAAGTTACTTTGATTCAGTGCAGCCCTAAAAGCAAGGAACAAAATCATCTAGATTGTGCTGATGACTTTTGTTACAACAATGTGTGCTAAAAACACATAAGACAGTCTTGCTGTACTCTTGCATATAAGCATGACTTTGAGGTTGATGTTGACAGAATTAAGCAGCATGACCTGTCCTATATCCACCAATCTCCAGCTTTCACAGGGAAACAACCACTTTAGGTGTCGAAAACCAAAAACTCTACTAAGCAATGTGACTGCCATAGGGCAACACTTGCATGAAAGCTCAGACTAAGAAAATGTAGACGAATGACTATTTCCATATAATAGGTAAAGTTAGGTCTACTTTTCAATTATATAAATTCATTACATTTAATAATAATGATAAAAAAATGTATAACTATATCTCACCTTTTCTAGCTGATATATGTTAACTGTTATAAATGTAGCTGATGTATGTAAACTGTTATAAATGTAGCTGATGTATGTAAAATGTTGTATTTAAATGGGTTGCAACAACATTTTTCTTGCATAGGAAATCTTTCCAAAAACACATACTCATGATAATAGCAAATAGTGGCATTAATGTTAAAACGTGATAGTCCACTTATCCACAGAAGTATTGCTTTTCATGTCCATGCTTGAAAACCTCAATTACCCCAGTTCTTGCCAAATGCACTTTCAAGTAGAATCAGTAACACTTCCAAAAGTACATTGATGTTCCATCCTTGGTAAAAGCGACAGGACATGTATTGTACCTGGAAAACCCTTCTTATTTGAAAAGGAAATCACTTCTTAGTCTAGATAAATGTTAAGGTTCAAAGCATGTGATTGAACATTATATCATGGATTAAGTATGAATGTTTCCTCATTGTGATGTATGTTCCTTAGCTAGCTGTTCAATCTAAATGACTTGTAATATTCATGTTCAAAATTATTGCCAAATCTTCACAGGAAAGATAACTGTAAATAGATTTTGCATGAATGATTAAATGAAGCACAGTATTGTTTGGGTCAAACTAATTTCAACTAGATATTAGATACTTAAAAGCACATGGAGGAGATTTTCAAAGCATGTTCCTTGGGCATAAATGATACCAACAAATGAGTAAGTACTAAGCTGATTAGGTGATCATACTTAAATATAGATATTAAGCTGAAGGGGGAGATTCTGGATCAAATCACATTGTAGGTGACAGAAGTAGATATACACGAGACTAGGTTTTCATTAAGCCCAAACATGGTAATTTTCTGTTGGTATCTGCTCATATTTTCTTCCTCTACTTGTAATTATGCACCATTGAGGACAACAACCTGCTATGCAGTGTTCTGGTCTTCCTTCTTCACAGCTTTGCTTTGCAAATAATTCTCCAAGACATGATTTATGAACTATAATGTAAGGTATTAAGCAAGTTCAGACAGAGCAAATTTCGTCCAGTGGCACTTTCTGTAAGAAAGAACGAGGTCATGCTCAGTTGGCCATAACTGACCTAAAGGAATTTTAGCACCCATGTAAACATACATTTAATGAAGACTTTTGGATAATCTCATTGAAATCCAAGTTGGGCAACATTATTTACGGGCCATTTTGTTCACCATGTTGATTTTCGAAAAAGATTATTGCCTGCCTAAAAAACCCTTGAAAATCTTCACGCTAGAGACTTGATATGATGGTTTTGACTGCATTTTTGAATTCTACATCTTTTAAAGCAGCCGTAAGCCAAATTTCAAGCCTAGAGCTTATTCCTATGCAAAGTAATAAACCATTACTTTCGGCTGATAATCCATAACAATGTGAAACTTTCGCCATAACTTTTGAAGGAAGAGGTTAAGAGCTAAAATTTTGGATTTTTCAAGTCTCAAAGGTATGTATCAATGATCCAAATTTGAAGGAAATCTAAGAGGTAGGGTAAAATCTTGTCCTTGTTTTACATGGAATGACCCTATGGTATTATTCTGAACCACATTTATGTGAACCTTGGCCAAAGTTTTGACAGGAGGAAAATACACAGAGATGTTATGATGCTAGTCTTGAGAATCTGACAAGAGCTTTGGTCTCTACAAACAGTACATGTTTAGTTTAAAAAGAGGAGAGTCATCTTTGAAACAAGTATCAGTTTTGAGCAGTCTTAAGGCAACTATTTATATCAGTTTTAAGGTAGTATCCATGAGTGAGTATTTTTTTACTCACTAATTGATTGTGCATAGTTTCTACAAGTTTTGGCTAGAAAATACTCAGTTATGTTATCATGGTTTTCTTGAGAATTCTGCAAAAGAGAGAGTCCTTGTGAAATCACAATGGAAGACATCCAATTCAATCGTAGAAAATGAAAAAAAATGTTCTGAAACTTAAGTTTTGCTTTTAAAAAATTACATCTCTTTACGGAATGCCATATAAATTCGGTAGAAGAACTTGCATAGCATCATAAGACACCTGGTTATTGCAGAATTTGTCATTGTACACAATTAAAGCTTTTTCTCTCCAAAAAGTATATGGTTGGTTTTACAAAGGGGAGAGTCGTCTTTGAGATGAGTGTCAGTTTTAAGCAGTTTTAATGCCATCTCCATTACTTTATATTATTTACCCACCAATCCATGGTGCTTATTCTTTACCCACTGTGACCATGTATTTTGTTTTGCATGAAAAGCCAGCTGTATTGCCAGTTGGATTGCCAGTTGCATAAAGAAGCCTCATGTTAGCCTAGGTAAATTTCCTGAAATAGAATTCACCTGGTCTTTGTAAAGACTAGGCTGTAAGGAGACCAGGCTAATTTGATTTGATAAAGACCATTTTTGCCCACAATGACCCCAAGCTATGTGCATGGGGTACATAAACTAACCTAACAATTTTGAATTTTGAATTCTGAATAAGTCTCTCCTGCTGCCAAAGTATTGCAGATTATTAAGGAAAGCAGCAACAAAACTTTACCTGTAATAATATTGTCTATGTTGTCATACAAAAAGATTTCATGAGTTTCTTGATATCATGGAGTCATTTGACTATGACATAATGAAATCAATCGTAGAAACAGAGCTTTTTCATGTATGAATTCTTGAATTATCAAATCAGCCAAGAGGTGGTTTGGGAAATTTATGGGGCGTAATGAATTAATGCAATGTCAGTCAACAAAAAAAATATACATTTATACCCCTGCTATATGCCTTTGTATTTCTGCTATTTGTTCTCCTACAAACTAACTTCCCAAAATTTCATGGTCATCTTATCTCTACAAATCTGATACAAATACATAAATATGGTCATACAGTGCTCAAGTCCCAGTCAGGAGTTTTCATCCCATGCAAGATTTTCTGTGTATGAGTGAAATTTATCTATGCAAAAATTTGCCCAGCAAGGTACAAGGGTGTAACACTATGTATGAAAGAGCTTTGGTTAATAGCAGGCATGTACCTCCTTTTTTGCCATGAAAAATTAGGAGAGCTGTAATTTGTCTCAATGAAAACATAATATGTTTATAGGTAGTACTCTATTTTTTACTTTTCAAATAACTTAAAATTGTTTTTCTACTGTTTATCTTTTTATTTGTTTACACTTTTGATTCTTCTGTGCAGTATTTTTGGTCAACAGTACTCTACCATAAGCATATATGTTAAGAGGCTGAATGTATCCCAAATTGGCCATCTATAGATGTAAGTTCCTTTACCTTCTCAGTTTGATGTCTTCTTGCCCCATCTTATGGGGTTTGACTCCTTGATAACGCTCTCCATTTCTTTTTATCATGAACATTATCCTCCACAACCCAATGTACAGATCTCCATAAGGTCTTTTTTCACCTAACTGGTGGTTTTCTGCCAGGTCCATTCTATGTTAGTATACCTCCCAAGACTTCTTCCCCTCCCATGTGAAAATCATGGCCAGGCCATCACTTCACAAGTCTGCTTCATACAACATCTCCTTTCCACTTCCTAACTTCTCATATCTGTCAGTTTATCATAGTATACTTCTCTAACAGATAACCAACATTTGTTTCAATCTCTATGACATTGTGGGTATTGGACAAATAACAAGATGTACTCCCATACCCTTAGTTAGTGTAGCCACTGAAGGCCATAGCAATAACCTTGCTTTTATTGGCCATATCATTTTTATTTAAGGTGGTATTTAAGCTGCAGTACAGAAGACTGAGGTGGTTTGGACATATGCAGAGGTCCTGTGAGCACAGTCCCCTCAAGCAAGCCACAGACCTGCATGTAGATGGCAGAACCCCAAGAAGACCTGGCAAGATTGCATCAACAAGGACATGCGACACCTCAGTATTATGGAGGGCAAAGCGCTGGACAGGAGTCAGTGGAGAAGAGCCATTCAGCCATCCAACCCTAAATAATGGAAAACATGGACGTTAAGCAAAAATGATGATGATGATGATCATTTTTATTTATAAATCCAATTTAAAAGTGGTATAATGTGCAACAAAATGTACTGCAAGACATAGTTTCAAATGTGTATATATACTTGTATATATACTCCCTGTCAAACTTTTGAACTTGTTTATATACTGTCGATGAATCTGACTTAAAGCTATCATTACATTCTACATGTGATTTGCCTTATTTAAGTCATCATGAGCTATTGTCTACATTACAAAGCAAAATGAGGACTGGCCAAAGTTAATTGAGGTCAACAGATAGACTGACTTAATCTACTGAGTTGAGAAGCAACTGTTAAAGAGGGAAGACACCAGTGAAAATTGTGAGCATTATAAAAGGATGCTCTTGCACTTACTAGTGATGCAAAAGGTGAAGTATGGAGGCAACAACTTGCGTAGCTTGGAATTCCCATGGAATCCAGAGGTTCCAAGCAATGGGCCACCAGTGCAAAGGCCATCTTTGCAATAGGCAAGAAATCAATCTGCAAGATGAGGACAGGTAAAGCAGCAACACCATTGAAAGGCACAATGACAGGGATATCGCAGTCATCAAGTGATCCTGGAATCCTGAACCACACATTGCCTCTAGAATGTTTTGATTTTTGAGGACACAGCAATAACAGACTTGTAGTCCACTTATATGGTATACAGTGTACCCTTTTGCCAGGATATGGCACTACTAAGATCCTTCTCATTAACGGGCAACTCCAATGGAAGTACACCTGCTAAGGCAAAAAGCTCCATAGCATTGGTTGATCTTGGAAAGTCTTTCAATTGCATTGCAAGAGAAGATATCTGGTGGTCACTGGCGGCTTACTTGACTGACTACAGACATGTAAGACAGGCCTGGAAAGCTAAGGGTTATAAATAAAGATGAAGAAGAGCAAGATCATGATTAGTAGACCAAACCTATATACCTTCAATATACTTGGAAGCTACCATATGCAGTTTGTTGCAAGATTGCTGGGAGTAACTCCATGCAATGCACCAAATGATGTTTGTGCAAAAGATTTGTAGTTATATAAATGAATACTTGTTAACAAAGTTGCCTATCGGTTTGAGAGATATCTTTGGCAAGCAAAATTGATTAATGCTTTACGGCTAGGTCAGGTTATGGTGAAGTGCAACCCTCCAGGTACTTGACTGTTTTGGATATATCTGGAGATATATTCAGTGAAGAGGGAGGATGCAAGCTGCCTTCTGTTCACAAATTCAGCTGCTGTGAAGAAGTGTAAGGAACTACTCCCAATTTTAAATACCACAGCCATTCCATTCCACTGTACCTACTACCAGAGGGCATATCTGCTAGACCCATGTTAGACTAGTTCTGCTATTTGGTAGTGGAATCTTGTTTGTGGCAAAGCCCCTACAACACTATTCTGTTTGGCCTTTTTCCACAATTGATTCTGCATAGGGTGGCTTTGGACCCTCATCCTATCTGAATTCACAATGTTTCAGAGCTTCAGGCTACTTTTAGTGCTACCTTTCACTATAAGAATGGTAAAATAAGTTTGAATGTCAGAGCCATGGTTCACTAGGTATGGACTTCCATGGCTAGGAAGGTCCTCACGGGTCAACATGTGATTTAGGATAAATTGAGTGTTTTTTGTACAGTAAAAACCCTATAAAACCATTTGTTTGTATATTGTATTTGATAAACAAAAGGAATTCATGCATCTTTTGGTTTTAATTTTAACTAACTGTTGTTTGATTAGGAAATTTGCCTTGGAAATTATGTGTTTTTACTTCTGGTTTTGCTCAATTTTCAACCACGCAACAGATTTTCAAATGCAAATTTTAAGCATATCAGCCAAAATGTTATGCATTGAAATACTACTATTTGATGTCAAATAGGATAAAAGAAAGAGTCAGAAAGGTTCAAGCTTCAAACATGTATTGGTGGGAAATGATAGACAAAAGTTTGCTAGGGTGTTCCATATGCTTCACTCTAAAGTAGAATAAGGGTAAACAAAATCAGGAGAAACAACAAAGATATGACAGGTTCATAAGACTCATAATCAAGCAAGGCAAAACATTACCTGACCAGATAGGCTCAATATCCCATGCATAGGTGACCCTCAGAGAAGAAACAGATTACGATGGATTTGGCACACTATGAGAGACACAGGTTTATTAACTAGTGTCAGTTCATAAACATTTTTGGATCTATGGGACCAGGGAGATCTAGGAAGACCTGGCATGAGAAAGTCAAGCGAGACAGAAAAGTGTTACACTGACCAAATGGAATGGAGTCAGGGGATGAGTGGATTACACCACAATATGAAACAGCCTATCCTGGGTAGAGAAAGAGTGTCATGAAAACAATATGAAATAGTTTGTATGTCATCAAAGAGGATTTTATCAACATTTTGTCCTTATGAATATGAAGTAAAATAATTTTTATCTTGCCAAAGGGTATGATCAAGCACACGCATAGCTTTTTACTTTTCTTGATTTTAGGCCACTGATATGGATTTGGCAAGAAATACATTAACTACTGATGCCACTGTTTGTGAAGGAGAGACAACAGACTTTGATAATGTCAGAATTGAGGCTTCTGTCCCAAACAGTAGTTGGTCCAGTGAAATGATGTCACAATATAGAAAGTACATGGATGATGTCAATCAGGGAAACTGGAGAAAGATACCTTCATACTTTGATTCAACAAAGACCAACCGTCTATTTTCTCGTGCCTTTCCCCCTACTGGAGTAGGATTTGAGTATGCTCCATTTATGAATAATACAGACAAACTACTTCATGTTCTTATACAGTTTGGTCCATTCCTGGAAGGACCCAAAACGTAAGTTGAGTTAAGCTATAGAATATCACAGTTGATTTTTTTTGTGCCAGATTATATGAGTATATTAAGGCCCTGGATGTTGATTTTACGTTGTTATATAATGGAATAAACAACCAGTAAGGTGTTGTTACCTGAAATTATGAAATAAGGTATTTGACAACTGTTATCTGGCGTAAATACGACACTAGTTGTCATATAGTTGTGGTTAGTATTCTTCACTCACTAAACCACTGCAATGACTCTAATAATAGCAAGTTTTGGGGTAATACAGCAAATAAAAGTTTTCAAGTCTTTTGTGAAAACAAGAAATCAACATGGTTGCCACATTACAATTTGTGTTTATAACACCAAAAGATTAGACATCTCTCTGCCAATTTGCATGTACCATAAACTATGTAAAATGTGCCTGATTTTTATTCGTAAAATTGTTTTCAGTAGGTTTTATGTCATTTTAAAGTATAAAGCTGCCTGGGTGTCTGTGTATAGCTGCGTTTTGGCTTAAATAGCTGTAACTGTTGTTAACTGATTGATTGTTAAAGCATTACTCTGTATAGATCTTTAACATTTAAGTTTCTACACTTGTGCAAAATATCATACAGATCCATGAAAACAATCACAAGTTATAGCTTTTTGAAAACTTGTTTCCATATAAGATCTATTTTCATATCATGTTTATCATGACTGGCTCAAATACATTTATCATGAAAACTTTCCTAGGAAAAGTTTGGTAGAGGATAGTCAAATGAACAGTAAAAGGTCAAAATCAGAAAAATTAAGAGTTTAAATGCTAGCTTCTTAAAATATGCAAAACGATATTTATATCAATAGGCCCCGTAGCCTTCAAAAAGTGTATCACACCCATAAAGTGCTGATAAAATGTGCTCCCTCAGCTCTTTTAGGATTGAATCCTGCATATCCATACATTTTGCCTATTGACCTGTGGATGAGAAATCTTGGTATGACTTTAACCACTTGTAATCTGTGATTCTATAAGATTCTGTATCATTAAAGGTATATATTTAATGAGTGATCAAGGCAATACCTAGAAATATTCCAGGGGAGGGGAAAGGAGAGGGGTGTTGATCTGATGGATACGCTGTACTACCTCTGAGGAATGAAACATTTTGTTGCCCAGCGTAAAATGGTTGTTTGTCATCTGTCTATGTGGCCTATGCAGATATATCACAAGCAACTTGTAGTACTTACCTTAAATAGAGGAAACTGATGATAATTTTCAAGCGCCGCAAAATTTTTGAACCTGAGACTTTGGGGTAACTGCCCTCCTTGTCCCCTGCTAGCTATGGCCTTGCTGATAGCACCATAGTTATGACATTTGTGATTGATGTAATATAGTTTTGTTACCATTTTTTACAGAATGACTTCACCTTCCTATTTTGCTCCCTGCAGACTTGTTCATGGTGGGGCTATCTGTACTGCGTTCGATTTAGCCATGGGCATTCATATGCACAATTTAGGATTCATGACTGTGACGATGAATTTAAATGTGGATTTCAAAAAGTAAGTTGTGGAAGTACTGTAAGTTTCATTCATATTCTACAAATGAACTTTCTAAAAATTCAACTAAAAATTGTCGAGGTAGGTGACAATTTACGTAATTTCCTTTTACAATTCAGATACAGATTGCCCCCGTCAGACTCTTCCTTATATTGATGCAGGAAATTAAGAATACGTAAGGTATAGTTGAACTCATTTGGTTAAGTAAGAGGATATAGATACCTTTGAACGTTACCTGCAAACACTTCCAATTGAATGATCTGGTACTAAAAGCATTTTGTGGTACAAAAATTCAAATTTTTGTAGTTATAATTTTATATTTGATTTATAGTTAAAGTTATCCAATTAAATAGAGCAACGTAGGTTTTTGATATGGGAACTATTGTAACCAGCTAGTCGTCTAGTTTTGCACTCTTACCGTAGGCCGTTCTACCTTGGTTTCTCCAATCGTGTGACAGCGACTTAGTAGTCCCATGCTTCAAACCCACTTTTAGGTTGTGGCGGAAGACTTTTAAACACCTTTAAATGTTAACGTTCTACTTTGTTATAATCCAGTCATCTTTTAGGAGTGGGTTAGTTCCCATTTGCCGATGCCTTATCGGTGAAATGACCAGCGTCTGAGAAGAACATGCGAATACATCCTGTTTGCTGTTATTTATCGTCCCCCTTATTTTGTTAACAGATATGAAAATAAGTCAGTTGCAGGATTTGAATCCGAATGCGTTCGCAGTTTCTTGCTTTATCACCCGAGTTTTGGCAAAACAGATGTTAGCATTCTCTATTTGTCAAGATATAAGTTTATAAAGTTGTTTTTTATTTTGTTTATTTATAGATGCATAATGTTGAATACGTTTTTCAGGTATAATTTATAGATTGTAAGGGTCATATTATTATGTATTAGTTCGTTAGATTAGGTTCCTGAGTTAAATAGACGGATTTTTCATTTTCTGTGTTCAAGGTTTGTTTAAAGTCAGAGATCTTTGCCTCAGGTTTTTTTTTCTTTTTTTCAATCGTTCGCTCGATACAAGGCAAGGTGCCACTGCAAGGTATTAAGTTGCTATACTATACTGGAGCATAGAGCACTTCAAGACCGGACGCCCTTCCTGTCATCACCAATGGCCCTTCCGGGAAATGAACCCTGACCCTCTTGACCCCCTTGATCTGAAGGCAAGGAACTTATTCACTAGACCAAGGCCGCTCCGAAAAGTCTTAATAGTGTATTTTAGGTATTGCAGCCCCGTGTACTCCACGGAAGTTTAGAGGTGCTTCCTTCTGTTAACTGTTAAATAAGTATCGTCGTAGGTTTTACTTGTTGATGCAGGTGCAACTGATCCAGTAAGGCCCTACACGTCACCTTACACTCAAAATTGAGTTCTAGTTTGTACAATTTAGGTTTTAATAAGCATTTGATATCTTTTCTCGGGTTTTATTCAAATGTTGTAATCTTTTGTATACTGAGGCACTCTTACATTTAGTATGTAATTATGTCTGTATATTAGTATGTAATTAGTATACACATGTAATATACAAATGTAGTATACACATGTAGTATACACATGCAGTATACACATGCAGTATACACATGCAGTATACACATGCAGTATACACATGCAGTGTACACATGCAGTATACACGTGTAAATAATTGTAGCAAATGATCACATACGTTCTTCATTTTAGGCCTCTTCCAATTGGGACTGTAGCCATCATAGAATCTAAGTACGAGCGTCGAGAGGCAAGAAAAGTTTACACAAGTGCAGTACTTCGCAGCATTGATGGCAGCATAATATATGACAAATGCAATGGATTGTGGTTTGATTTTGCTTATAAGGATGACAAACCGGGACTGTAACTGGTTTAGAGATAAGCCATTCCAGTTTTATTTTACACATTGGGGATTAATGTGCTATTACAGACTCTTGATGATAATTAGAGTGTGTTCTTGATTATTACGGATTTTTTAAACATGTGTTTTTAAGAATATACAATCCTTTAAGTTCGCTGATAAATTTTTTAAAATATTTTAATGATTTAACATCTAGAGGTCACTGATTAGCGTGTAATATTGCGTGTTCGGTTGCCAACTTATTTTAAACTTAGGAAACATTCTCATGTAAAGCTTCCTTTATTGATGTCTTTCTTTGCCTTGTGTGAGGATACGGTATCGTTTAAAGGCTCCAGACAGAGTTGAAAACTACAATTAAGCAACTATTGTGCAACCGTTTTGCGGATTATTCATGGTAAGAAGTTGGGATTGACTATGGGCACAAATCCTAAACCGTTACACAAATCCTACCCCTCACTGATAATGAAGACAACTTTTCGCGAGGTTTTGTTGATGTTTTACGCCTTTCGTGCAGACTCCCTTACTAAAATGTATCCTATACTTTTTAAAGCATTAAGAAATGAAATTGTATGAATCGAAGTATGACAACTACCAATCTCTTAGCGTCTTCCGTAGAGTTAACACATAAAGCATCTATTGCTCGCTTCAAGTAGACCCTTCGAAGGAAATGATCCAGCCCACACTGGCGTACTTCGTTGATTAGCAATTGAATGTTCACAGGATGCAAGTACTTGCAGAGGATCGTGCGGGAGGTATGAACATACACAACAAGATAATTGGTAAGGGTTATCTAGGACATTTTGATCCTAATTTTTTTTTAAAAAATACTCAATCTTTTGTCATGTCTCGTGGAAGGACTTTTTTTGCCTCGGCGTACCTACCGAGGATAGGCGCAGTACGTTATCCTCCTCCCATAAGTATGTATGATAAATTTACTGTTAGCTCCCAACGACATATTTAATAGATGAAATGCTGTAGGACAGAAAATATTGTATTCTAAAGTACTTTTTGCAAAGATTGTAGACTGTAGTATCTTATTTTATAGTCAGTTATTACTATTATTCAGTTAGTTATTATTAAGACGTTATTAATGTTTCAAATATATGTTGCCTGACGTATATCTTAGTTCTTTTTAACTTCCATCTTTCCTGTACTACCTGTCAATCTGTATCACTTCCCCCAAAGAAGCCAGATGCCAATAACTTTGAGATTTAAAAGGTTATGCAAATTATGCTGAACCTCTTGATGACTCCGGTGGCGCTTCTACTATTCAAAGCTTGTTACCTTGCTACAAAATGGAAGTTATAGTATCAAGACACCAGAAAAGAGGCTCTTAGGTAAACAATTTGCTTCGTAAATACTATGGACAATACTATGAATAGATGAAGAGCTGGTGTTGGGATGAAAATCCACGCTCCCAGGAGAGAAATGACAGTGAATTTTTTAGATCAAAAAGTGTCTGAGTCAAGGCTATGTCGTACGTTACGCTAGATGATAACATGTAAAGATCTTCCATACTTGCAATTGGAAAATATTTTAAATAAGAAGTAGAAATACAGTTATCAGGTAAAAAATCTCTCGTATTTAGCGAAACTTTTCTGGACAAAGGGATCAAGATTGAATACGGTCTAAACAACGTTGTTTAGGGAAAGGCCTAATCAATATAGATCGCCCAACTTATTTTGATATTCGTAGGCTGTGTAGCCAGATACAGTTCAGAGGCTACTCAGACTTTTGGACATCGTCTGTCATGAAAATGATAAGCTAAAAGTAGGGCAGGCAGAAATGTTGTTAGAAACCGATTATCGATCACATATGGGCATAATTACTACTTCATCAGTCACTTGTTTATAGTTTTGTACGATTTCATTTTGCCTTGCATACTAAGGAACGCTATGAAATGCTATTATCTACAATAAACATCTTAAACCAAATGCAAACCTTGCAGTTCAAATTCACCCCCGCTAGTGTACCCGATAGGAAAGAGGCATGTGAGGATGACAATATTTTTATTGGCATCCATATCAGACTTTCCTGTTCGTAAGAGGAGGGGTGTAGATAAAATACCAGAAATGGACGCTCTCAATATTTAAAGAATTATCTTGCATTTTTTCGAATACCGTGAGGAAGATTTAGTAAAATCTGTGATCTATTCCGTTCAGTATTGTAAGTTTTCTTTAGTTATGGGTCTAACAGTTGTCTCAGCTGGCAAATAGCTTGATAAAATAGTTTGTACGCTATGGTTTAAGGTACCGCCACTCTCAATTGGGTCAGGCAAGCCTTGACGTGCTCCTGCGCACAATGCAAGTACTGTTTTATTGGCCATTCAGTTGAGGTCACAAACACAATCGTACCTTTGAAAATAGTAACCATGGAGCCTTACAACTGGCTATAACATTCATTTTTATTATAAACGCTGTTTGTAAGTATAGAAGTGTTAATTACCATGCAAAACCATCAATCTACTCGGGAATTTTCTGTTTTCTTGATGGTCATGACGATATCCACTTCCTGCTTTGTTACGTAGTCATTCCAACGGTTAGCGGTGCTATATTTAGGTATGTGTTAAAATTGGTATCAATAGAAAGTAAAATATATTCATTCATTTGAACGGTTACCTGTTGTGAACACCTGATGCCTCAGAAACTAGACATGCATGCTCCATTGACGATCACTGCTTGAACACTCTCTGCCCTCACGAAATACTTTTGGGAATTGTACATGACTGGTATTTCTGTACAGTAATCTTTCCTCATAATCGTTCCATGAATAGTGTTACATAGATATCAATATTGTGTGTCTGGCATGACACTAAATGTTTCCCACTTTAGTATCGTAAAAAAGCAATTGTTACTGTTTGCCGATGACTGGGCCAAGTTCGAAAATTTGCATTTTGAAAATGTGTCTAAAAATAGCAATATCGAACAATTTGGATTTGATTTGGAACAAAAGGATACGTTTTTGAAATTGCTTTAACGATTTATTTCAACTTTTGAAATTAAAAATAAGTGAAAAGTATATTGTTTTATTAAGTATACAATGTTGGCCCATTAACATGACTGCTGCAAGTTCTTTAATTTTCAGATCAAAATAATTAATATTTTTTACTTTTCTGCGTCGTATTCCTTTTCGTTTTCTAAATATACATGTGTATACAGATTGAGTGCTAAGCTCCCTAGCCTATGTTAGGTTGAGCACTCTCTGCTTGAGACGGTACTGTTGCTTTATGCTATGCTCACTGTGAATGCGCAGTTTGAGCACTCTGGCATTGTATCATATGAATTCTTTAAACTGCCTTGTTGCAGCGTTGCTAGCTACATAGCAAGAATACTGTCTCCACGCTCTATTGTACACTAATGAGCCCACAAAGCCCACAAATAGTTCTGTCTGCAGTTTGAGTATATTTATATGGAAAATGGCACTGATGTACTTATATCACGAAAATGGCACTGATGTACTTATATCTGGAAAATGGCACTGATGTACTTATATCACGAAAATGGCACTGATGTACTTTTATCTGGAAAATGGCACTGATGTACCTAGTAGCGAAACGGAGAAAATGAGGCTGCTGATGGTGGTGAGAATTCGGGATTGACTTCCCGGATTGTCGACTTTACTATTGCACTATTACGTGCAATGGTTATGTCTTCATTTTCGGTGTGGAAGATCCTGGGTTGAATCCCCACCAGCGACGACTGTTTCTCGAACTCAGGATCTCTCACACGTAAAACGGTGACTTCACTACTGCACCAAATAGTGCACTATTCAAGTTGACAATCCGTGAAGTTATATATTTATATATAAACCGTAACGTATACAGAAATTTTCGAAGTTGCTTGCATGGAGCAAAAGATCAGAAAGTGTGAGAACTATTCAACATTTCACAAATGAACAGATATTTTGAAGTTATTTCTGACAATTAACAAATACTGGCATGCAAAAATGTCTAACTTTCATTTCAAATCGACGATTTGCGTGGCAAGAGTCGAAGGCGTGTTAGAACTTTTCAAAAAAAATTCCAGAAAATAAGATATTTCAAATCTATTCATTGGCAATTATCAAATCATAAGATGCGAAAGATCTAATATTCATGTGAAATCGACCAATTAAATTTTAACGGTTTCATGGCAATATGTTGCCTGTTGCCCTTTACTTATGCCTTCAAATAAACATATACCGGATGTAGCCATTCATTTAGTAAAATATCGGGTAGCAAAGGGAATGATTGCCCAACAATTTGCCCAATAATCTTTGCGTGTTAAACTTAAGTCACGTAATATTTCTATAGCTACATGTATAAAGCACGTGAAGCTTCGGATAAGGAAAAATAAAATGGGCATTGAAGCTTCAATATGTCTGATGAACATCGAAGATTCGGGGGCTAATTTGCATTCGTAGATCCTGTTCTGGAAGTAGTCTAAGTTGAGTAATGGATGTTGTTCTTTAAGATAATCACTTTTGACGTGAGGGTCACAGTTTCAGAGTTTAACAGGGTACATATATATATAGTTTTATATAGATTTACAGAGTTCAGAGTTTTATCACTAGTTTATGTAGAGAAATAAGGAGAACAATGATGAACGTGTCTTACACAGTTCCGGTTCTGACACGTTCGGCGAATTCAGTACAGTTTTTTTGTTATAGCATTTGCGGACTATTGGAAGCTGGAAATATTTGAAGGTTGAATTCAGAAGCCCTTGAAGGAGTAGATGTTTAGTAGCTCTATACTTCCAATCTATACTTAGTAGTTCTATCTGTCTGTGTGAGTTAAGGCGACGCATTAGACACCTCGGATTGGCGTATAACCCCAACAAACTTCAGCCCACCATAAAAAATCAATGGCGCTTTTGTAGGATTTCGGCAGCATCGCCTCGGTGTACTTCAGATAAGCCTTCGACCAAAGGATTATATCAAAGTTACAACACAACATTTTGTCATTTCATTTCGGGAGCATTATATTCCTTAAGGATAGCTCGTTATCTACAGCATTTTAATTTTCATATTTACAATTTGTAGATATTTCTACGAGATAACATATATTTAAACATGACATAATAACTTTGCTGGCAACGATTGAAGTGCTTATCTACATTCCATTTGCTTTACTTATTTATTCATTTGCACTGATAGCTTTCAATCACAGCAAATCTATGTGATATTTTATCGTAACTGTCAACGGCAAAATGAATATGGAAGATTAACCGTATTTTACATATCGTAATATACAACTCACGACAATTGCAAGAACACAACAAATGATAATACCGATCTGACTTTTACAATGTATAAAATATAACACGACATAAGCTTAGCATTGTGGTAATCAAAGTATATATCATAACTAGAGTCATCTAGGTTCAATGGTTGTTTGTGCCCAAATATTCGAAGCACTACAGGCCCGTAGATATGGAGGGGGAAGCGGTCCATGCCTATTGACTTTAGGTATAGGCAGCTGTGGCTTAAAATAAAGGGCCACTTGCCTTTACGCTTTGGTATGAGCTACGCTTTATTAAAGACATGATCTTTGCATATTTCCAAAAGGGAAGCAACTGCTTAGCATCCGCCGATTCTTAGGAGGCGTTTTCCAGAAAACAACCATAAGTGAAACAGGCAAAACGGAAATTAAAACAAAAAATTGGCAGAGCAGGGAAAACTGACGTGTTAAAACCTCGAAAAAGAGTTCGTTTGGGGTAATTTCCATGTAAATAGGCATACATACGGATACTTTTTTCCTTTATAGATTTTCCAGCATTTTAGTTCCTTGTAAAACATGAAGGTGTACAGTACATAAATTTGCAATTGAAGAGGATTTACATTTCCGAAAGTCATCTAAAATAATAAAATTAAGATATGAATTACAAGCTTTGAAAGTTATGTCATGTTGTACAAATGTATACAAATATATTGAAATTTACATTGCAACCTTTGACCTGTCAGCTACGAAGGTCGTAGAACGCTTTAAATAATAAGCTATTGATTACGTATCATTGTGTAGCATGAAATAGAACCCTATTAATAATTTTCTTTCTATATTTATTTTCTGGTGCAAAAAATGTGTTATTTCGAGCGGATTTCGCCATCTGCTCTTCCATCGCCATCCGTCATCAATTTATCAATTTTCTCAACTCCCTTCCCCATTTAAGGCACAGCAACCGTGGCGGTTTAAGCTAACTTTAGCTATTTTTTCAACATGCTCCAGCCCCTTGAGCGACAATTTTTATCAAAAAATAACACAATGAACCAACATGAAATACCTTTTTTAAAGGAAAGCTATTTTGTTTCGTCGCAATCGATGTGCAAACCATCCGCTATAAAAAACTGCAAAAGAATTCCATTTAATGAAATTATTTCTTTATGTTAAGGAATGACAGTAAAACAACCAAATAACTGGCTGAAGTGCAGCTACGAAGACGTTTGTACGGTGTGGGGTGTCAAACTGTTTACTTCAAAAATAGAAGAAAGGTTTGTAAAACCGTAAAAATTGCCAGTACTTAATTGATAAGACAAATCTATTTTTTTTGAAGTGTTTAATTGCTTGCTCGACATTTACAGCTATTTGATCATCGATAATCAAGTGTACGAAAATGTCCACATACTTGTAGAATGGTAGAAATTTGCCCATGCCACCAATAACCTGATAGGTATTTGCTTCTCCTTTATCGTACCAGGTTTCTTGAGAGTAGTGTACCCATCTTTAGCGGCATTGACCTACATGTTTAACGATGTTATCAGCCTTTGCGCTCTTTTGACTTCAAGCCATTCACTTTTTCTGTTAAGGTGATCAATAAACTGCTAAGCATTAAAGAATATTACCCCCCCCCCCCCAAAAAAAGGAAACTATGTTCCAGACAACGTTTCATCCATAGCTGACTTCTCCAGGTCTATAGGAAAAATAGACCTGAAGCAGTCAGTTAAAGACGAAACTTTGTCTGAAACATAGTTTCCTTTTTTGGCGTAATATTTTTATCTTTAAATCCTTTAACCACTCACATTGCTGAATTTGCGATTAACTGTGGCTCCTCATAAACCATGTGAAAAGGTCTATACATGTCTATACAGTGTTGAATACAGCTACCGTATTTCCTCTAATAAACGCCGCCCTCCAATGAACGCAGCAAGTCCAACCCAACATTTGAAATAAACGCCGCGTCATGAAAAGGGACGCTTATTAGAAAACAGACCAAAAATTAGCATTTCACATACTGCACGAATTAATGAAGCTTACATTGTGCAAGATGATGTTTACTTGTAATGTTCACATTTACCACACAATCTTTTTGTTATGTTTTTGGAAACATTAGTTGTTTTACCTAATTAGTGATTTTCTAATAAATACCGCCCACTAAAAAATGTCTCACCTAAAACTTGGATTTTATAATAAACGCCCCGGCGTTTATTGGAGGAAATACGGTATCCTTATGCACCCCTTAAATCACGTACAGCTCACTTAGCACGGCCGCGTGACTCGACAAAGGGCCGTGTTTCGCTTCTTTATATTAGTTCGCCGCTCTTGCGGCCACCCGAAAGGCCAACATTTCTTCTAATGCCTGAAATACCATCAAAACAAAATCTTTGGCCCTTTGCCCTATCCAGACTAGGGGAAGGGGAATAATAGACTCGTGGATCTATGTTTTTCCTTGTATCTCATGAACGACTTTCTCCATCTTTTGTGGAAGGGAATCATAATGCCAAGAACCCTACTGACAGTCGATGATGTAATATAATATAACCGTGTCGCCCTCAACCATCTTCACTCGTCTTGCACCACCACCTGTGATCTACATCAGGCGCCAAAATAACATGGTCCGAGTTTTCTCTTTGACTAACTATCAGATAGTACATTCTTAATCCTCATATCTCGATCTGATAGTCAGTAAACTTGCCAACAGAATAATAGGTCAATAATAAAATTAAACACCTGTACGGAGAATCGTTCCTACATTATTCGCTGTGTCAAGTTTCCATTTCATTCTACATCTGCTTCTGGGGTCGTTTTAAGCTGCTCCCCAAGGCAGCTTTTACATGTTACTGCTAGTTTGTAAGAAAATATTTCTTTTTCTACTAAAATTTAGTTTAACTAAGCCATAGGCCGTGTTAACTCCTTTTGTGTCTGTGATCGTTGTTTCATTTCCGTTGCAACGATTGGATTGCACAGAAGACTACTATGCACATGGCCGTGCAAAATTATACCCAGTTGTGTTCCTTTATGGACTCTTTAACTTAGTAACTAAAACTGCAGCAATTCCTAGTGTTGTAGCAAGAGCCAAACCTCTGGTTAGTAAAGACGAATTGAAAGGAGATATTTCCTCAAACTTCTCATCAAATGCTTCCTGTGAATAAAAGACAAAGCAAAGAACTCATAAAAAAGTTACAAATCTAACTGATAAACTGACTTGCTTACTGATTGACTGACTAACTGACTGACTGACTGACTGACCTACCAACTGGCCGACTGACTGACTGACTGACTGACTGACGGACCTACCGACTGGCCGACTGGCCGACTGACTGACAGACTGGCTGACTGACCGACCAACAGACTGACGGACTGACCGATTGACTGACTGACCGACAGGCCGAATGATTGGATAAGTGGTTTCATGAATGATCAAGCTAAAGGGAACAAATACTCTAAAATTAGTTTTGGCCCTCCTGAAGACGTTACAGAAAGAGAAAATCACGGAAGAAAGTGGAGCACACACAGCATTACCACCTTGATGAATGTATTTGACTTTGCTTGCTAACCTAAAGGGCCAAGCATAAATTCTGTCTTTGTAACTATCTTGCTTGAGAAAAGTCGGTAAATACCTTAACCTCGCCTGATACACCCCTTACTACGCTTATGTGCCACCGTTTTTGTTCCCTGATGTATCCTGCCTTCCTTCTGTTCAACTTATCCCTTTTTATATCTCATTCGTCGAATGAATGAAAAATGTGACTGATGAAACATCTGTGCATATACATTTTCCCATGCTGACTCAGCAGGCTGCAAACAAGACAAACCATTCGGAACGGATTTCTATCGATCTTGTAGACAATGAGGGTTTGTGGGAAAATAAAATGGGACACATTCCAAATCTCGGTATGACGTATTGTAAATAATGGATAAATTGCATATTCAAAAGATTTCACGGCTTGCAAGGGCATGTTTACTTATCTCTTTAGTGGCTCAACCTCCAGACAAAATCTAAACAAACTGTGGCTTTGACAAATGGTAAAACTCTTATCATTAAAATACTTCTCCTAGACGACTATTACATCACATTTTGTAATTAGTGGCAACGATATTAACGTTTCGACGTCAATATCTTTATCGGTAGAGGTGTAAGAAAATGCAATTCAGATTTCAATATCGCAATTTACTGGATGACATCAAGATTTAACAGATATCGGAAATCTTGGATCTTAGTTTTCAATGCACAAACCCTCTTTCATTCAATCCTGTCCGTATACTCTGATGAAGGCTAAGCTGAAGCTATTGTTGTTTAATCTTCACGAGTTTAAATGGGGTAGTGGGCGAAAAGAAGTAAACGCCCATAGTATTCATCTCCACTTCATACGCGTGATTGCTTTCAATTCTATCACGTACTAACGCACTTACGGCTGCCGATTCACCTGAGGACACTTTTACCGGAGGACGGGATGAAACGTAGATTCTCCTAGAGTTTCGCCTCTTATAGTAAATGTCAACAACATAAATAATCAGCTTAGAA
>JAAAKL020001899.1:0-28452 GCA_010016065.2 Carybdea cf. marsupialis auct. non (Linnaeus, 1758)
ACTGATTGGTCAAAACAACACCAATCTGACAGTCAGAATTCTGATTGGCTACCTTGTAAAACACAGTTGGGTAAATACTTTCGTTGATTCCCTTTTCGGTTATTTTCTGACGAATTTTACTCTGAGGAGTGTAAGACGAAAAAAGCTTTTAAGTTACAAAATGAATTCGCTATTTCGTACAGTTTTGTTTTTCTGTGCCATCAACAAACTTTTCGAAAGGCAAATTGGATATCGACAATCAACCGTTAATGGTTATCCTTTGGCACCCTTGAGAAGTTTTCGAATTGGTTGGTACCTCTTCAGAAAACTACTCGCTTATCTTTCGTGGGTAATACACCTTCACTTGTACAGAAAACCCTGTCTGATGTATTGAAAGAGCTCCGGAAGAGTTGAATCTGAGTCACGTTAAGAAACGTATCTGTACTGTGACACGGGAGCACCACTTCCGTTTGCAGATTGCAAACGTTCTACATTCCATGTCTTCAAACCTTTTTTACAGATGGTTAAAAGCTGCAGATGGGAATGCTGTTTCGTGTCATTGAAGCAAAAAGGAATTTCTCCAGTGTCTTTTCCTTTACGATAATTAAGAAAACTCTTGCAGGTGATGCAGTTTAGGATAATCTGGATTTAACTGACGTAAAGAAAGATAAACATAGTCTCAGAAATATATATCCCTTCTATTTCCAACTATGAAGAGGCAACTTTACTTAGAGCCATGTAAGTTAGTGTGCCTATATGTTTTACTCGAACATTCCATCACTCGAAAAATGACATTTCTATGTATACGCATTGTATAAGTAATGTTAAAATTTGGCTTACTGTAAGCATCCTAACCTGATATATTATTTTATATAAGAAATGTACATGTTTTTAATGGCAAGAGTAACACCAGACGTTACTGTTTAGTTTTGGCAAGTTACGAACCTCTAAAACTTAATTTTGCCTTCAAGCCCCACTCTACTTATCACTATTTTTAAGTCATGAAGCAATCATCCTCTTGTACTGGCTTTGGTTAAACGTTGTGGTATATGTCAGTAAAATCTCGCAGTTCTTTGAATAGAACGTCATTAGCATTGATCAAGTATTAAACTTCAGAGAAATCGTTTATTCGTTGACTTGATGGACATTATGCAAGTATTTTTAGAGACGAAACATAAATCACATGATGGAAGTTGTTATCAGAAATCCAAAAACAAAATGGGCGTTTGTTATTTATCTTTTCGAAAGCGATTGTTGATAGTGCTATGCTATCGATTAAAAGTATTGTGGCAGCTTGACGAAAGTCTGGTGACAGTAACTTAAATTGTGTTTTCTTTTTTACCAGGCAAAGTTAAGCCCTAAATAATAACTTGAAAGACAGTAATAAGCATGAGGGAGTGTAAACCTTACGGGTGTGCAAAATATGAGAAGGCTGAGGTGGCCTGAATGACAAGAATGTAAATCTAACAACAAAGAAACGTCTTTCTGAGGTAGTTAAGCACTCTAGGACAGTAGTTGGTGCTAGGAGATGTTTCTGTACCTCACTGTTTAAACATTCAACGAAGAAATTGGATGAACTTGATTTTGAAACACAGAGGGTTAATGAATAGATTTTTAAGTTCAATGATCAAACAAGTATTCGGACGTTTAGTTATACTTCAAATAGATAAGAAACAGCTATGATAGCATTGAGAACTTCAATGAACAATATTCAAGAAGCAGTATGGCAAGGACAACAGGAAAATGTTTTCCCTCCCTCAATTATGATAATTGGATACAATTTCACCCTCAAAACCTCAGTCGACAAGAGGAATAAGCAGCATAGAGTTAAATTTATCATCCTTTCTGCAATTGATTAACCATCGCTATTACGATGGGCAACGTCAGTCATGTGACTGCTGAAAGGCAACAAACAGAGACCAGCCCCTTATCGTTCGTAGCCGACGCCATCGTAAACAACACATTTGAATATAGACTAGACCATGTTTTCTTGTAATTTCTGATCTACCATGAAGTTCAGCAGTCTACCCAGATGGGCGTCTATTTTGTTTACGTTCACTGTTAGATTCAGGGCTTGATAGAGAGTTTTCAATCGACTGTTTTGTTTCCTGCAAAACAATGTCCGCAGTTACTCAATGGTGTTTTCTGGCGGATAGGAATGGGAATATTTTACTTCTCACCTAACTAGCGTTTTTTATGTTTGTTTTTGGTTGAAGACCATTAAACCGTTGGGGTGCTGCTTCTTCCTCTTGAATTGCGGTTTTACCGAATCCCTGTTAAGTTTTTGCTGCAATGTTTTTTTATTTATGGTAATCACGGATGTATGGGATGCGTGGACGATAACACGTAATAATAGCATGTTCAACCTTAGAAACGTGTTATTTTTTTCGTGACAAAGAAATCTGAGGTTTGCCTTTTGGATTGTACCTTGGTAAAAGGCCAAGATTTTGATTCCTACTTTCTAAGAAAGATTTTTGAAATGCAAAATTTGTGACATATTTGTACACCACGCTACTCATTTGACCATGAACACAGAAAACGGATAACCGTAGATGTCCGTCTCTTATCAAATACGGCCTCATTTTCCTCCTCCGTTATGTTTTCCTCTCATTATTGGATATCATCATGAAAATTATTGTACCGTTATAGGATACAACATGTTTTAGAGACTTGAAATTTCCTTGTTTTTAAGGAATGGTTCATTTCAAGTATTACAACAAGAAACATTCGCTGAATCAAGTCATGAGTTATGTCATTGTCATTGTTTGTTGGAAGTCTCAGGAAAAAACCTTTTTCTCTCCACTGGCCACAAAATCTAGAGTTTTATAACACTCCACTTACTCATTAAGAACTCTTCACTTAAAGATAACAAGCATTTATAACTTGAATATTCTCTATGTCTCTTGCTTTGTAGTGTGCATATTTTTACGATAAAAGCACTGATTGAGTAGACCCCCGTATTTCTGTATATCGGAGATTGTATCAACGGAGAGTTTGCAAAAAAAAATTTTTTGAAAGAGGAATCCTTTAATAGTTCTATTGTAACGATTGAACAAAAATGTTACTGTAAATAATCCTTGAATTTTCCTCAGCAAATGAAGTATTTGGCACTAAAAACACTACCAAGTAATTTTTCTTAGGCTGAAACATAATAAGAAAAAAATGAGACCTGCAGCTAAACGATGAAGTGGGTATGAGTGGATTCTACTAACACCTTTTTTTAAACTTCCTTTTCGAGGATTTTAACTTTAACATTACATTATCTCAATTTGTTTCCCCCTGACTCTCTTAAAAAGAATATGATTTCACTCTTATCAAAATACATTCCAGATGAGTATTAGCGGAATATTTGGACGGAGGTCACACTTTCCATTAGGCAAACAATTATTTGAGCGCTTCGGAGCCTTATCCGTCATACCCAACCCCTTAGCACTTTAGTACCCATAAAACTAATACTGACCACGCTAGCACTCTATCCTACGCACAAAATTCCATTTGTGCCACAGAATGGGATGGGTGTGGTTCTTTCAGCAATTACTTACTCTTTTCCATACAGAAGGGAGCATTGGAGCCCAACTGAATATCAAACTGGTAACTTTACAAAAACCCAGTTGCCGCATTAAAAAATATCCGTCTACATCACATTAGCCAAGATAAACATAGAAACAAATTATCATCTTCATTACTTTTTTCTATCTGACGGTAACGACCGTATCAATCTGAAAAAGTTCAAACTCAACTCAAAAAAATACGTTCATCAATACAATTGTTTTAATCTATCACCCATTCAGAGCGCTACAGACGGTATAATTGCCAATTCAAAATATATGGCCCTTCACTTTATTAAGGAAGGCTTGTTTCTCCATGTCCAAGTTCTCAAGAACTTGCTTCAATAAAGTGGTCGTGTTTCATTTATAGTCCTGGAATAAAAGTCTTTTCGTCATTTCACCATTAGCGGCAACTGCTGTATCATACAATGATTTTTCTATTTTCCAAAATGGTGTATAATTGTAAACTATTCATGATTTCCATTGTTGGAAGCTCCATTTTATACAACAATTATCATGGCAATTATTAAAATCAATTACGCGATGCCTAACGTGACTGCAAATCATAACTCATGGTAAATTTTGTCTTGTCGAGTTCTCTTCAATATGATATATTTTTGTTGCATATTAACTTGTGACGAAGAAAAGCAGTAGAGAATTACACGGGTGATCATGCTTTTTAGAGAAGCAATAGTCTCAAAGATGTTTCCCATCCGCAGTAAAAAAAATTCCTAATCCCTCTCTACGTCTTGCTACATAAATACCAGCAACTTGTTATTCCAATTTTTCTGCACAAAATAGTTACTGACTACACAGTAAGTTTAATATTTTAGTTCTCTGATGGAGTTGCATCTCGTTACTAGCATGGTACTTGTTCACCATCACTAGAGGCTGACAACGGCAAACCTAATTTGCTATACTGACTTATGGGAATTTAAACACTTGGTAGATATTGTCATGATAAAGTTTGTAGTCCACGCGATTCTTTTTTATGTTTGATTTCCTCTTCCTGTGATTACTATCTTTTGTCCTAATACTAACTTCCAATCAAATACTAACACACGATTCTTAATCACTCTCTCATTATTCTTAGCCAATCAAATTGATTTATTGTAATTAAGCGTCCGTTCATTGTCTTGTATGTTGTATCTATGTTAGAAATGTTGCAATGCGTGAGGAGTGACTAAGCAACTGTGAAAGGGATCACAGTTCCTCTAATAGATGAAAGTCAAAGAAATACTTGGTTCAATGACAGCGAGTTGCTCCACCCTGTGCTGCTTGCGACAGCGACCTTACGATATAATAAGTGACTGTGATAGAGTATAGTTTTAATATATTACAATTAAACTAAGATTTTATAAACTTGATTCAGACTCCAAAAACGGATTTAAAAATCTCCACATCGTTCTCGACAGGGTGCTTAGTCAGGGCCGTATAAATATGTATTTATGTTGCCATACACCGACAACGGAGAAAGTTGGTGATAGATTAATCTTATCATACTATATTTTCATAATTCTTTTTGGCGTACTGATTTGTTTTGAACACTGTTTCCATTTTACTCGATAATATTATTTTAAATATTAGTTTATCCGCTAATCACGGATACCTCTTTATTGGAACGAAGCTGATCAGCTTTGATTGGTCGTTGCACGCCCTTTTCCGGTGCATTGTATCAGTTACGTAGTTTAGGCTATTGCCACCTCAGTTCACCTTTTTATTAGTCGAAGCTGGTCCGTGCAGTTCTTGTTATCCTTCTGATCATGAATAGATAGTTAAATAGGAAGATGGAGTTGTTTACTGAGCATGGAGTTACCTAACACTGCGCTATACCTTAATGGTATAAACTTTATCAAATATATATATGCTATCTTTAATAAATCTCTTTCGTTAAAAACGTAAATATTATTTTACTAAGCTTTCGATTGTTTCTACTGCTAAAGTAGGAGTATAAGACAAACGGCAAATCCAGTCTGTAATAAATATACAAAGTACAGCAAATAGGTAACCTCAAATTGCCAATCAGATAGTGATGATTGGCGATAGTGAAGGAGACTTCAAGGCGTTAAAAAGTGGGAATTTTTTCTTGTGGACGTGACGAGAAATGATATCCCTGCCGTCAACAACATCTATTAACAAAGGTAATGCTATAATGGACAATGTGACTCTCAAATTACTCTTGCCTTTAGGGGTTGGATTCAAAGGTTCTCTCTAAGAGACGACGTTTAATGTAAATGCCTCCAAGCAAGTCTGGTTACCATAAATTGTGGAATTGCTATTATCACTTAGATGTACGTATATATTGACTAGAAGACCAACAACTTCTGTATTCAATATAAATATTTTCGTGTATTACACACATCATCAGATATTTACAAACAAACAAAATATAACTTTAAGTTAAAGCTATCTTGTCAAGAATGTTGTACATGTGTGTTGAGCCAAGAATGTTTAGTGATCAGCAGACGCTAACAACAACTAAATCTTGATGGTGAGGGTTCTGCTGCGAGATTCATCCTTGGTGTTTATTTCTGGTTTCAGATCTCATATCCATAGAGCCTCCAGAGTCAGGAGATATGCATCTCATCATCATCTATTATCACATAAATTGACGTATAGTTCCACTTACTGCTTTAATTGTCATCCTCTACTTTACTTTTTCCTTTTCAAAGATCTCCACTGTTATTTGAAATTGAAACCTCAGGAAGAACCCTTGAAATTACTAGAGAGGCAAAACAGAAATATAATAGTGACACCCGTTTTTATCCTAAAGAATAGACAAGACCGAAAAGAGATAGACTAATGTGGAATTGACTTTCAAATCATCTATTTTATCCATTGTGGGAAAGATGCAGTCAAAACATAAAGCATGTTTCAACACATTTGGAATCTCATTGCTCTCTTTGTACTTCTCTTTTTAATATTGTAGAGCGATTACAAATAATTCCACTAGGACATTTTTGTGAGTCATGCACGGTACCCTTATAACAGAATAGTCTATTGAAAGATCATTTATGTTTGTATCCGACGTTTTTCTACTTTGCAGATAGATACCCCTGTGGGTGTTGTTCCTTTTTGTAGCTCTGTAATCAGTGTAGTAAAGCAGAAGCTAGTAGGCTGAATCAGCTGCTAGGACATGGAGTCTTTGTAAGCAAAGGGGGCGCAAAATATTGTGATGGATTTTGTTGCCCTACATAAATAAAAGTTTCTTAAATAATTATTAGTTTACATAAATAAAAGTTTCTTTATTCATGTCTTTTCCTCATATCATCTTACACTGAACTTGAATGGTGTTATAAGGACTGAATATACACTGTAATTAGTAAAGGTCAAAGAATCAGTAACGATTTCGTTCTGTTTCCTGCTTGCACATGGCTCAAATCTCGAGGATGATTAATATTTGTCAGAAGCGGTCATTTATGTTACTATTAAAAGTTCGTGATAAGACTACCCCCAGAAAGCACATATATTTAAATAATGTCCTCTCTAACAATGACATCACTTTTAAATGTTTTCTTTTAAAATCTTGATAGTTATTACGGGGCTTTGTGAGTATTCGAAAGCTACCATACAGGGAGAAGTAATAAAGCTATTCCTATTTGGAGAAGGGAACGCAGATTACCTTTCATATTTTCTTATACTTCCTTCAGAACATTAAAAACTATCGCACTATTCCTGAATTCTCCTCAAATTTATCATAAGCAAATTTTTACCTTGTCTACTTTATTAGACGTTGGGTATGTCAATTGCAATAGCAACAGCCATTAGTCGACAGGAACCTACTTCCTACTGATTTCTAAACGCTAGTGAGGTGCCATAACATGACACCAACAGCCATGACAACAACTGCTGACTTTTTTCGTATGCCGTTATTTTCTTTTTATTATTATTGTTATTATTATCATTTTATATTATTATTTTAAAACTTGTGCGTGATGTTTATTCCATCCGACCGGCTTCTTAAGTTTCCGTCACCCCAACGTCCCTCACATGGACTGGATGTGCCCTGTTACTATGGTAAAGAGAAGTTGTCAAAGCTTCCCAGCGCTCGAATCGAACTCAGGCCGATGGTTTTCAAAGTAAGCTTTTAGACCACACGGCCACGTCTTCCATTGCATCCGTTGCATCAGTATCTGTAATGTTTCTTACAAATTCTTACTGCTCGCTTGAGTTATCGACCAAGATTTTATTATTTTTAGTTTACAATTTATTATTTTGTCTTTATTTTTGCACATGAAACTGTAGTTTACAGAATTGATCATATCTTTTAAAAGTACAGGTGTAACACTAACAATACCTGTTTGCATTCGTAACAATATAACTCAATTAAATTCTTTATCACAGGCATCTATCCAGATTCAATCTTTGCCTTAATTGGCAACTTTTTTCACCATATACTTCTATCTCTTGTCAGTCTTTTTTGACCTATAGCTAACTGCTTTTATCCATGTTTTAACAGTATCTAACCTTTCTTTCTTTTTCTCCTCCCCCTCCCCCTTTTTCTACCTCTTTCATTATGTTAACATGGTATATCAATAGAAAGGTATTCAGGTATCCAATAAACCTTAATTCCTGTAGGTTTCTCCATAACACATTCATTAACAATGGTCTTAGGATACATATGTAACAGAAAATTTCATACGCTCTCAGTATTACGCTACCCTTAAAATTGCAGGGAACAAATAACTAAATGCAGGTGGAGAGGAAGCATTCTAACCTTCTGTTTATTCATGATAGGATTTTATACTAGCATGTTACATAGTAAATTAATATAGTAAATAGTGTAAACACTAGTCACTGGCAAAAGTCTAGAGTTATCAGCGAACTCATTGAAAGATGCACTGACGTAAAAGAGCATAAGGGAAAGGTAGGTGGTAAGTGACTCCTGCGAGCATTTCAAGTAATCACTGAGAGCGGAAGTATGTGCAAAACGAAAATTGATGACTTAACATAATCACAGGGAGCGGGGTACCAAGTAGTAACTATTTGACGATTTGGGAGATAAGAAGTAAAATCATAGATACCTGAAGATGGGACAGCTGAGGGGAAGTCACATCCAACCTGTGTTTAATATCCATTTAAATGTTGTACAATGAAACCTTTACCGTGTATATTTGTTGCAAGTCACACATATTCTTACCACTTTTAAATCACCGGATGATTGGGTGTAAATAAAATGACGGATACACTGGAAATGTTTCTTATGAGGGCAGCACCTCCAATAGAAGAAAAGGGTAATCAAATGTGGTATTACTGGTATGCTTGACTTCAACACGTACACATGTTTCTCCGACTCTTGTACGTAAGGACGTTTACATTCGAGTATACTTACAATACACTTGGTTTATGATTGAGTTAGATAAAAGCAGCTGACGACAAATTTAGTAAAGAAAGCACAACAACTAGTGATTAACATTAAGAATGCATCACCCTGAGTCGATCATCATTTTAATTTATTTAAATAAAAGTGAACATATATGGAAAAATTCAAGTTCAACAAAACAGGTTTGATACTTTAAATTTTTGTTATCCTAGAATATAGTATAGGAAAAGCTAAGCTAAGCTATAAGAAAATAAAGAAGGCGACAAACAAATTTGGAAATAGACGGCTGAAGGGTTCTGTTATCAACCAGATCCTATACTGTGTCTATGTACTATGTAAAGGTAGAGAGAGATCCATGAAATGCAATTGTCATTACTTCATATACTTATCTAGGACAGGCATTAGAATTCGTACTCTGGTAAGCACAGTATGACCACTTGGTCCTGAAGAGGAGCAACCTAGGCCTACCACTCGCAAGGGTTTGAAGCGGGGATTGAAATCTGGAGTGAAGGTATTTGTATTGCTACAGTTGATGCTGGAGTTTCTTTGGCGTCACACAGGACTTTTCTCAGGATGTTATACACAAATACAAAATTATTAACCTAAGACATTAAATATTTAAATATAGCTAGTATTTTCATGGGAGCGGAGGCGTCCCGTATTTCCTACTGCGGATACCCATGCGGTAACTCAATGCTATGTTGCTGATTGTATAGTGAGAAGTGTATCCAATGGAAGGCTAAAGAATTATTAATGGTAAAGACTGAAACTTTCTGAAACTCGCAACCTTTTCGTTACTGTTCGTAAACATTTATATTTGTATTATCTTACCTGCTGTCATATATTCTCAATGTAGAAAGTCAGCCAGGGTTGATATTTTAATTGCTAGTACTACATCATCGGCTGTGGCATTAAATTTCAACATATCTCGTGTTCTCTAGTTCCATAGTACGCTGAAGGCCTTGGACTCTTGCAGCATCTCCTCTCAAACTAAATGGCTGTCCCTGTACCAAAATATGAGCAGCTTACATTCTTTAAGCAAAACAGATGCACTTAAAGAGAGAAAATATTTTATCTAGTAAAAGCGTAGTCAAGATTTCTAAACATTAGCCCTCTAGAGCAAGAAAGCTGTTGATGATATTTCATGTTTTAGAACGATGGGTATGTTACTAGATAGTATCAATCTGTAAATAGTACAGACTAGAAACTGTTCTTTTTCGGGACTTAAAATTACTTTAGCAATCGGAACAACAGCGCTACCGTGATGTACAGTAATTTAGCTTCCTTTGCTACAATGGCTAAAAGTAAAAACAACTTTGAACAACCGGCTGTATATGTTATGTACTAAAGAATACACACTCATTCTAAATAAATACAAAATTAAGGTCGAATTGGTATTTTCACTTGAACGTACAATTTTTTTCTCTTTTACTTCAGGAGTATTTGCTATGTTTTAAAATGTATTCCTCTCTAACAATATTACGATGTTGCCTGTAGAACTCTTCCGTGCTATAAGAAAAATAACCACAAGAAAAACTATGATCTGCGAATGTTTACAGACTTTACCCCAGTAAGAACACTGTAACACTGCAGGTTGATGGTTCCGCGACTTCCAAGTGGCTCAATATACAACTATGATAAATATTTATAAGAAGGCGACTTTTAGACGATAAGGACAAGAACATTTTATACCTACGTCTAACAAAGGGTGACGAATACGGAAGATTGATCGATCATGGACCGAAACTACTTGTTCAACTAATTTCATTCTAAGTGAAATCACATTAATAGTCTTTACTAGCATTTATTTCTTCTAGTTAGTTAGCAAGATCAAGCCTATGTTATATGGGATGCTCCTATGTACCATTGTTACTATTAGAAACTACCAATTTTGTTACTATAATTAAGATCTGAGCAGATCATTATTGGCCTTGTTTGTCAAGTTGTCGATCAAAATATTTTGCTTTTATAGTTTATATATTGTATTTATTTAGAATTTAGAAAAATTGCTTTCTACATCATTTTACAGGTCATCTGCACAGTGAAAACAATTGGTTATAGCAGTTTACAGTCCTGCTTCGGCAAAAGGGCGTATACGTCGGACAGAATATACAGCAGTGAAAGGATATCGAGAAAGCAGAAGCACTATACGAGAGGGAAGTGAGGTACAATGTCGTCATCTGCTGATAACCACATCGCAATATCGAAGACGATATCATTACTGAATTAAAGGAATTGTATGATAACTTGACCACAGACGTCTAACGGATACCTCTACTTGTTAATATGAATGTTGAGGTTGACGGAAATGTCCCATTGAACAAAATTAAGTAAAAGTTATGGCTTTTAGTTTGTAAGTAATTTTTCAATTAGCGCATTGAATGGTGAAAGAATTCCTTTGACTGCATGGAAATCAATGAAAGTTGTAAATCATTATCATATCTTTACAGTGATTTACTTTCTCATGTAAGTGTAACATGCATTGTGAAGCGAACAAGGGAATCTGAAATATGACAGAATCAGGAAAAGCGTTCACCATCCATTTGTGATTTTTTTACTGTTCTTGACGTATTTGAACTTCTTTTCTAACTCAGGGTGATATACTTTAATCAACTTGTGTATACATGTATTAACCTTTCCTGGGTCACCACAAAACCCTGTTACTTTGTACATGCAATGTACTTGATAAACACAGCTATTAGCTGTTTCAAGTTCTCTATGACGTCTGTAATTAATACTGATTCAATAGAGGTAAACGGTCGTATGTGTAGCTACAGATTTTGTATGAGCTCCATATAGTTAAGAGGTTCAATGAAAGAGAAACAAATTCTACCTATGGATGCTTTGTGATCATTTTTAAAACTAATCAGTGATCTCTCATAAAACTAATGAGTGATCTCTCAATAACTGTACCCAAATACTACACAAATGGAACTTGTGCATCGACATCCTCTCTTAACTTTGCAAGGAGGCTAAGAGAAAGGGGTAGCAAACTATCGCAATACTCACCTAGTCATTCTCAATTCCTGAATACAATCTTCAGTATTCTTTTGATTAAACCACTGAGTAATAAGAGGCCATACTTTCCCATCATTTTGACTATCACTGATTTCCTATTTTTCTGCCCCATTCGTAAGTTAAAATTTGTGTACACAATCTTGTTGCGGCCGCCTCCTCACCGATATCGTCAGCATGATTAAGCTACTGAGTTACACAAAATCATAAATCGAAAGGTGCATTTTTTCACATTCGCATTCGCGAGCAAAGATGTAAGTACGTAGTTTTTTTGACTACACCTTAGGACCTAGGGCTATGTTTACTCACTTCCCCTTTTAGAGTATATTCAAAGTTGTAAACATTAGATGTTGCTGACCACCCGAACAGAAAGTCATATTTGTGAGTACGCAATTAATGGTGTTGATCCTTCATTCTACAACTTTTGTATCAATGCTAACTTATTGAAGAGCCTCTTATTGAAATATGAATGCATATAGTGTTGGTGGGATCGAGTCTGTGACCAGCCACACAGGAGGTTCTGAATCAATCACTGCATTAAATAGTGCAACAGTTAAATGAACAATCCGGAAGGTCCATCCCGAATCCTCCCAATCACCAGCGACCAATATTCTCTGTTTCGCTTATCGCTTCATGAATGTGCCACTTCCATATATAAGTACTTATGCACTGCCGTATTAGTGTTTATACATAGCCTGACGAAGAGAGGATTTATTTTCAATTGGAGTTGATGAATTGTACTATTTATTGCAATGTTTTACTCGTTGAGATACGAGATATTACCTAGTCGATTCTCATTAAGTGCCAAAGGCAATTGCATCTTTTCTTGAGAACCTATTTATCACACGATTGCTATTGTCTGTCTGAGTACATATATACATATTCATATATATATATATACGTATATATTGATGGTGGAGCTTCAAAATAGTGTTGAATAATGACCATATGTTCCATTAAACTGATGATGATGATGATGATGATGATGATGATGATGATGATGATGCGGTTCTAACGCCGTGCACTCCCCTTTTCAGGGGCTATGGCGGTGCCCATGTACATAGGACTTGTCGGAGCATAGAGCACTTTAAGACCTGATGCCCTTCCTGACGTCACCAATGGCCCTTCCAGGATTTGAACCCTGACCCTCTGGAACTGAAGTCAAGGAACGTATCCACAAGACCACGGCGGCTCTAGATTATTCTTATTTAATTAAGTAAGAAACTGGGAATTATCAGAGTTTACATATTTCATACGTTTGGGGCAATCTTTTCAAAGAAAACCTGGGCTATATCGCAACAATGGCATGATATTCCAAAGAAAATCATAGCCCCGCAATTTGATTTGAAAACAAAATAGAACACAAAATAATACATGTGTAAAGGCTGGACGTTTTAGACAATTATTTCCTTGACTTATACTTGGGAAACAGCACGATTTAGCGGAAACATTTTTGTACTTAAAAGCATTTTTTGTCTGACAATCCTCAGAATACAAAAACGTCAGTATTAAACATGAAAGGAAGCAATGAAACTAATACCTAAATGTGTTTTAAAAGTAGCCTAGCAGAACTCTGATTGCTTGATTGGTATTGTAGAAATTGGTATATTATATAAAAAGATTCTGTCTACACTGAGGAAGCAAAAATATCGCATTTTTCCAGTGACATCTTTGGACCTAAGGAATGCCCTCTGTATTTAAAACTATCATGGCTTGATAACGTTTCTCTTTTATTTGTAAACCTGATCAAGAAGGTCGCAAAGACGTGTTTTGGAGCTGTGACCCTACGAGAAGTTTATGCCAGCAGGAAAGTGTTTTCAACTAGCAACAATGACCGTGTGCCTCCCACAAATTGCAGAATTGTCGTCTACTCATCTTCGTGCCAGTGTGAGACTGGCTATGTTCGACGAACGACTTTAAGATTAGTTGGGAAAATCAAGCAGCATGTTCCTTACTATATTCGCCAAGCATCAGCTCCTATAAAGAAACAATCACCTTGGATTTCAAAATCTGAAAACTCTAACAAGCTATGTGACTCTGTCATAGGGTAGCACAGGCTTGAATACTTGGACTGCGCAGAAAGGAAAACGGACGACAACTTTCAAATAATTGGTAAAACTAGGTTTGCTTTTCACTTGCCCGATCTGAAATCTGTCCAAATCAAAGCAAGAAAACAGTTACTTGGTAGACAAAAAGACTTTATCTTTTCATTGGGCCGTTTTGGTTAACCACTCGGTTCCAAGAATACTGGTTGGTCAAAACAACACTAATCTAACAGTAAGAGTTCTGATTGGCTAATTTTGAAAACACAGCTGGTCCTTCATTTAAATGTTCAGCTTGGAGGATTTTGTACCCTGAGGAGTGTCAGACGAAAAGAGCTTTTCAGTAATGTTTTCGCTACTTCGTGCAGCTGTATTGTTCTGTACCATAAACAACCTGTTTGGAAAAGTTATGAGCCGTACAGAAAACCCAGCAATAATCATCTACATAAATTACGTTAAACCAGGGAGTTAGAAACAACTCCAAAAATTGATAAAGGAGAGAATCAGCAACTTCAGCTCGAATTCAATTTTCTTCTCTGATTGTGCTGCCCTATAGGAGACCGCCCTTTGGTCTAACAATTTTAAAACGTAAGTAACCTATTACAAAGTAAAATAAATCTACTGTAGTTGAACCTTACATGAGCTGACTCCATCAAAACAAACACGACAGGAAAATGTCTTCACTTAATCTCTTCTCTAGATCGAGCAAAGAGCACAAAGTTTGTAAAAAGAAGCAATCAATGTCAGTTAAGAGTTGCTTCAGGAGCGTAAAAGTAATAATTAATAACCAGATCAAATTATGTATGAGAATCCCTGAAACATGGCGGACGAATGGAACAAAATGTACCTCAGAGCAAAGAAGCAGTACTCATTATAAGGCAATTATCTACACAAAATTGCTGTATTTAACGCAGAGTTCAGCACAGCTTAAAATCTAAGTCGTGAGGTAAATGTCTAGGTTTTCGACATATTAAAACTCTAGCCTGCTTAGACACAAAGAGGTTGACTCGGACTGAACAATAATCAATAAAAGTCCACAGAAGCATAGTCATAGTTGGACCTTTTCTACGTGGAGCGGAAAACTCTATTTCAGATAGCGATAGGTTAAGACTAAAAACACTCTTCCATCTGAAGGAGCATGAGATTTTGGAAGACGACGAGAATCGCTTGTAACCGAAGATGAGATTTACACTATAAAGGAGAGGCAAATTGGATTTAGCACAATTTTGAAGAAGGTTGGAGTTTTAGATCGACAATGACATCTTTAGAAGAAGAATGTAAAGATTAATACACCCTTTAGGCAGAGAGAGGCGAGATACATGTAGAGATGGGTGTGGTTCAAGATAATTTTTGATGAAGATAAACACGAGATTCATTAAAAGGCTCTGTAAAGGAAAGGAACGAACATGACTGTGATTCAGTGTAGTCGTTGCATGAAGAGGATGGTACGAATCCCGATAGTGTGTGATTAAAACACGATTAGAGTACTTTTAGTATTCGTAAGAACAGAGATAAGATTTACGATAGGATTCAATAAAGAATAAAATGACATAAAATTGATAATAGTCTTGTATGAAGAGGAGATGTAATTTGTGGTAGTTGTTTATTAAAACGATGGTATGATTCATAATTCTGCTTGATGAAGAATTTGACGATAATTTTTACTACGAGAATTTGACGATAATTTTTAATACGAGAACTTGTTGATAATTTTAAAATGGTGATATTTGAGAAGGTATTTGTTGGTAAGAAAGAAATCACACACCTTACCATAATTTGAGATATGACAGATGTGATTCATGGTAGTACTGTAGGAAAATGAATTATAAAATGTTATTGTATGAAGAAAAGATTGACAATAGTTTTGTTGAAGAGGAAGGTAAGCTTCACAATAGTTGTCGATAAAGACGTAGGTAAAATTGGCAACAGCTTTTGATAAGTACGATGAAAGGATGAAAAGGCTAAGAATAGTTTTCGAAGAGAAGGAAGTTAAAACTGATAATATCTTTCAAAAAAAGGGGATGTTAAGAGTGACAACAGTCTTTGATAAAAAAGAAGGTCAGCTTCATAATAGTTTTAATATTTTTTAATAATTTAATAACTTTAAAACTTGTACATAACTTTTTAATAGTTTTGATAATGATGTAAGTAGAAATGACAATAGTCTTAGGTGAAGTCTTCAATGAAGAGGGAGATGAAATGCAAGGTAGTATAGCTTTCATAAAAAGAAATATGAACTGGCTGATAAATAGAATAGAGATCAGTAGGGTTTATGTTCATCCTTTTCAAAGAGAAAGCTGACATTAACGATAAGGTTTCTAAAATTGTTTTCACAAAAAAAATATAACCTTGATGGTTTATGGCGGGAAGATGGTGAGATTCTTGGGGGTTTTTTTGTAGGAAGAAAGCAATATTCACAACATTATTTAAGGTATAATATGTTTATAATTAGTATATTCTTTATTTAGTCAAAAGATTTTAGATTAAACACCTTTTTTGTGAGAAAGGAGATATTTAGAGCAACTGGTTACAGAGAATGAAGCTGCGTAATTACAGAGGAGCCTTACTCGTTTTGGGTATTTAGTAACGATATTCCCTTACCTTTGTTAAGTAAGTATTGAAGAGACCCTATTTGTGAGAACGAAACTAAAAAATAGTCTCCATGCAGTAGTTTTACATCAGACTGTCGAATGATTCATCGAAGTGAAAACAAGTGAATATACTATTTGTGGTAAAGAAGGCAAATGCAACACTAGTAAGAAATAAATGAAAACCTTAATAAGAAATATTGAATTTGAGAGTATTCGGACTCCTTTCCAGATTGTATTTCTCAAACAGCAAATCTGCATCAGACGACTTTATTGTGATCGTCCAAAAAGGGCAACGACATATGTGCAATAAGGATATAGTCTTGGTCAAAACGGCTGTCCAAAATTAGAGAAAAGTTTTGTTTTGCAGAGAGCACACGATTATTGTCATGTTTCTCAGTAGTGGGATTTGAGGAGCTTCCCATGTTCAATTCTCGCAAAATATTGGGCTAGAAAAGGATAGTGTAAGGAAGTGAAGAATTCTACAATGAAGTGGGTTAGACTACCCTCAGATGTTTATAACACATGAATGATTTCAACGACGAAAAGTGAATGATGAAATATAATGCATGGAAAGCATTGTCTCAAGTATTTTATAAAGGAGGCAGATATTCTTAGTTTTCATCACTTTCGTTTGAATAGCTGACGCTATTACCCTTAATAGAATTTCCATTTCCAATTTCTATCATTATCCTGAAATATCCGACAAACAAATCAGTATCATATAGGTGTACATTAACATCCAGTTACCTTGTTGGTTGACATATTCAAAAACGACGTTGACATCTTTTCCTTTCAGCTTTTCTCAGTCTACAAAAACGGAGGAAGAGAATAACTCGTGTAGAACTCAATTTTAATTACTTAAACGTCGTATCGCTAATATTTTGGTGTTTACACTATAGAAATAACTTCTTATGGTTCTAGAAATTACCTCCTTTAGATCCTACAGTAATATGTATAACGTGGAAGTAGTGAAACTAAAATAGAGCCCTAACTTAATGAGATTTGTGGCATGTTTATTATATACTACTGTATATATTTCCTACATTTACAACAAAATGATTTCAAGCTTCAGATGTACCCATCTTAAGAGAGTAGCTTAAATTCCTGAATATCATGACATCAGAATTAGTTTGTCTCCAAGGTTGACAGTATCTTTAAGGTGAACGGAGCTCGTCGCACACAATGTGAAATAACTAGTACCGGTTAAGAAGTTGAACTACCATATGCCGAATCTTATCCATATATCATATCTAAGCAGGTAATAGTTCATTTTATTTATTTTCTGAAAGTGTATTAAGGGCTGAAACTTCTTGAAGAGGAGGAGGCAAACTCTTAAAGCTTCTCGGACTTTTGGCAAAGATTTAGCATAGCTTCTGTTCTTATGGGATGACCTCTCTGGATCTGAGTAACGGCGCTACTGAACGATGGAGGTCGTCCATTCACATGAAAGCCCAGCTCTGATACTCCAGATAAAAAAGCGTTCTAATTATACTCCCTCTACACTCTATTTATTATCTGGCCTCTTTAATGGTTTTAAAAAAAATACCATGTAGATTAAGTTAACATTTTCTAAACTTGGTTTGCTCTAGGTTCCTGTCACGTGAAGTTCATGGAAAGTTTGCTGTATAGAATATGTCAAGTTTTTTTATATTGCTGACGCGGTTTTTAAGGCCGTTTACTCCCATTGCAGGGGATAGGGTGATGCCCATGTACACGGGACTTGTTTGGAGCATAGAGCACTTTGAGACCGGACGTCACCAATGGCCCCTCCGGGATTTGAACCCTGACCCTCTCAGCTTGTTTGATATTAGTAAACCAAATACATGTCTTCAATGGAAACGAATTTCAGAAAACATAACAAATACTGTTCAGATAAATAAGTAATCACCCTTGTCACTTATTCAAGACCTTTATAGAAGGTTTCTATACTGCTTTGACTGTAGTTCAATCACTAAACATTTGAGTTTTAAGCAAGAAAGGGATTTAACGTACATTACAAAATATTTCTTAGCACAGTGTTTTGTAGAGGTTGAAGATGAACCACAAAGTTAACATAATTGGCATAAATAACCAAGATTATCTTGGCAGAAGTACGTTTATACAAAACGGCTCTTTCACTTGCAAGGAATGCAGTAATGATATTTTTAAATTCTCAGTAATGCTAATGTTGATTTCATTCATAATAAGAGACTCCCCATCGTTATTACAACAGCATTCATTAATCAACAACTGGGATGAATACTTTACAAGGTGCTGACATCCTTAACAAATATTGAGACTGAAGGGGCATAAATGACATATTTAATAAATACACATTTCATATTTAGCAAGAACCTAATCCTTTCTTTGATTACATTGTTAAGATCCTAATCCAAAGGAACTCAGCTGCCAAATCAGTAAGCAAGAAACAAGACATGCTGAGCTTCTGCTGAGCTTCTTCATCAGACTTGTCAGGTATTTTGAAGACAAGGGCTTACCAAGTTCAAGCAAAATCCAAAGGTTACGTGAAGGTTATTTTGTGTTGGTCTTCATGTTTTATTACTACGATGATCCCTTAAGAGCTGAATTTCTTCCATTCACATTTCGACAATCAGGAATAAGATGAAATGTAATTTACAATTGTTGGATCCCCTAATGGTAGCTTCTGATCTGTTTTCGCCACAAAACTAATTCTGTTTCTTGCTTGTTATGACAGGTGAGTCTAAACCTAAGCTGAAATAGACAAATAGATAAAACAGGAAAATTGTTCTTTCAATCCTGTAAATAACTGTGCCAGTCAATGTTACAGACATAGATGGTTAATTTAGAAGACACCCATTTAAAATTACTGTTTTAGTCAAGTCGGTGGAGGATTTCTGAAGAAGGTTGAAGTGAAAGAGGAAAGATGGGTCATACCAGTTGCCAAAATGACAAATTTTCTTTGTTGCTGTTGGCAGTTGGCATAAACGTTCTTCCTTGATGATTTACGGGGTTCTGTTATCTTAGTGTTGAATGTCACTGCTATGAAATTGATACGAGGAAAGACTGCTGCAGAGGCGGTTGCTTCCCATACTTAAAGTAGTCGTTTAACGAGTGGAGCATTTAATGTGATTCTTCTTCCTTTGTTATATTCTATATATGACATAAAAGATACCTTTAAGCGTAATCAAGGCACAACGTGGCGTTGCACTGGAATTCAGTTCTATTAAAATTTTACTGTCCTAAAGCAACCTTTGGAGCTAACAGAGCCATTAGATTTTGTCAGGATAATCTCCAGTGCAAGCAAATCAAATAACTTTAACCAATCTTTACCCAGACATTGAAGGGCCTCTCTGACTTCTTGTTGATGTTTAAAGTGCCCCCACACCTTATATAACTTAACAATAACTCCTACACCAACGATTTTACTTGATATCGAATTAATTAGTAAGTTCCGATTAAAGTTGCAATTTATGCCACCATAATAAAATGTCATAAGTGAGTTTAAACATCTTCCTTATCTCTCTCATTTAACAGCTTAGAGTACACAAAGAGCAAAAGCACATTGTTTCATAACTTTATAATATGCCTCCTATATAAAAGCCTTAGCGCACACCACATGTACAGACTTTATGTTGTTGTTGTGCTTAAACGCTAAAATGCACCATTGTGACGGCTGCCTGTGCAATGGATAAAAGGTTATAAGCCTAAGCAGGCGTGTGGCTGATGAAACAATTTATACTGTCACCTTAGGTGGAGAGGTCTGGTCGACCATGTGGCCCAAGTCACTAAATAGACATACAGTGAATTTTTGAAGGTTAGATTACAACTAATAATCAAACAAATATAATTTGAATTTGAAATAACACTTGCCAGCAACAAAAAGAACTAGATGTAAAATGTTGTAAGGTTGCTTCACATATCAATTTTAAAACGCTATCGGCATATGATGGTTTTGTCCAATATTATTAGATATCCAAGGAAAAGATACTATTGGTCCAGTGGTAGGAAGCTTTCAATAATATCCGTAGTGAAAGATTGAGTACTCGAATCCCAATCTTTCAACTTCAAATAAACTTGATATACCAAATTACATATACGTTTTGGTATTCTATAAAAGAACTATTTACAAAGAAATCTTTATATCAATCAAAGTCTATAAAGCACAAAACAATATGTTTGAAAACTCAGGTATCAGCTCTTGCCATTTCACAGAATAAAGCCGTGTTGGTATTTACGTGTAGAGTCTGAGGCAAAAAAATGGTTCCTGTTAGGCACTATCAGTAAATATATTGTAAGCATTTATGTCCCCTTATTTCCACCTCCATTTCAACAAAACTTGCAAGACTACATTTATACTGAACTTGAATGATGAAAAACTGCATCATAACCATGGACGTTGATATGAAATGTCGATTGTCCGTTAATTACGTAATAATCTAGTACTTACGTCATGTCCGAAAAAATGTGACATAAATGATGTTATATTATCTTAGTTACTTTTATCAAAATATTACATTTGTTGAATACTTTTTGGGACTACTAAATTTTTTTGGGAGAGGGATGACGTACAAGTCACAGGTCTACAGACTTGCCGTCACTGAGACAAATGGCCAGACAAAAATAGCATATAGATACTCCTAACATGTCTTGTGGCTACTTGTTTACAACTTTATGGTAACTGTCAATCAAAGAACGTTCTGGATATCTAGGAAATCGATCATGCTCTTCAAATAAGAGATCTAAAATTTTCCATTCCTTTTCCTGATATGGGTCTTACGTTGGCAGAGCAAGCGACTGCAGAGACTGGAAGGAGAGAAAGTGGTAATAATAGTTACCTACTCAAATCGTCCATGATCAAATCACATGATGACCAAATTATCTCAGTAAACTAAGCTCTCCAGGAATATGTATGATACAGTCCATGGTACATGAGAGTTGCATACACTATTTAAATAGAGGTTGCAAACTAAACATATGACCTAAATCTGCACTTCAAGCAGGTAGTAACTGGAGTACGAAACGGAGCATCACCTTGTTTAATATACCTTTAAGTAAGACAGTTAAAACCATTGCAGCTATGGAATTGCTAAACGTAATTGATAAAAATGCCCCTATATCTTTGTATGTAATTTATATAATTAATAGAATATAATTAACATAATTAAGGGGTATTTTGGAAAGATCAACGAAATTGCAACCAGCCGCGTACGCTTTCCACTGTTAACTAGTCCTATTTCTCTAGTCACCACATCAAGTCGATATATTTTACCCGAGGACTTCCACATCCAGCGCTAATCAATTTTGGACACTCTCTGCGTCATGTGACTTGGCCACGAAATGACACCCGAGAGGCCCATCATGCTATCCAAAGCCCTATGAAAGTTGTAAAAGGTTTTTTAAGAAGAGAGGAAATGGATTGATTAGATTGGAAATATACAAGAGAGATAGAAACTTATGTCATGGACGAGATCCGAACCTGTCACCGACCGTTTTCACGGCGTGCGCTCCATTAAGTGAGTTAGGCCAGCTAGAATTCATAAAGCCATGTAGAGCCAGAAAACGTATATGCAAGTCTACCAGTAGATTTTTTGTCCATGTTAATCAGCTTTGCATAGACTTTAGCAAGTCTGCAAGTCTCTCTTTATATAGACGTATATAATGTTACTAAGACAAAACTAAGCGACAGCATAAACACCGTAGTTGAGACTTCATGAAACAAAATAAAAACATCGTCCTAGGCACTCATCATCAACTTAATAATACATCTAATTAAGTCCATTTATATATATATATATATATATATATATATATAAACATATAAAGTTTGTTGAACGTACATAAAAAAACTGCACGAAGCATGGAAACCATTTTTGTACTTAAAAGCTTTAAGAAGTAGGAAAAAGTTATTAACGGGATATGGGCCTGTGACCTGCGAAATCGAACCATGTGCTCCACCAACTGACTTAAGAGAGCTCCATTGATGAAAAACTCTGCAAAAGCAGCCAATGTAATGTATCCACGTTTCCGTGTACAATGTAGTTCCTACGTATAGGAGTGGTAGGAATTACAGTATTGGTAGATATTCACACTCTTTTTTTTATTGTGACATAGAACTTTAATTTGACTCGGTCATTTTTTAAAAATATTTTCCGTATTAATTGTGCTCTTAATGTAAACATCTTTCTGGGAAACATCAAGATTGCCTTTCCTTGTTAGAGGACCGTGAGAACAGACGGAAAATCACATTTTATTTTGAGGTGCAAGATAATGATATTTTAACTTCCAAGTAGCAAATTTAAAGAGGGTAGTTTATGAGTGATCCTGACATTTCGGGGTACCTTGTCTCAAAGTGGCTTTGGTAAGTGTGGGTCACAAGCTGCAATTATCCTGGGAATATCAAGACATTAATTCTGAACTTTCACTTGCCCGACATTGTTGAGCATTTCTTCACTAATTTCCTGGCGTATTAAAAGGGTTGAACCCATTCTAAGGAGAAAATCCTGCGGTGATTCTGCCATTAATTTTTTTTGACACTGTAATCCCAGTCTTTTATCTGTAGATCTAGGTTCCGTTATTCTAGACAATATCAAAAGCAATTGAATGCAGAGGTAACGGAATTATATTGGTGAAAGAAGCAGTGTAAGTCTATTGTTTAAAAATGTGGTCAAATCACTCGGGTAACCAAGAAAACCACAGTAGATTCAACATTCATCGTCGATAAGTACCCCCTTTTTATTGTCTCTAAGTTCAAACGGAAGAAGAAAGCCACCTATACAACCGTAGTTAAAGTGGTTTTGAGATTCCTATCTACATAACGTCGGGAAAGAGATAGCATCGAATGGAAAGATATTTGGACGCGAATGATTAAATTTCTTTCTCTAAAAGCGGCACAATGAAGATGTCCTGTATGAAATAGCAGTAAAAAACTGATTGTGATAACATATTTTTTATTTAGTACTTACTGTCTTGCTTTAACCTGTTATTGAAGGTATTTTCCTGTGGTCAGTGCATGCACAGATGCTTCATTAAGATGAATACTCTATCATTCTCAATATTCATAGCTGTTTAGTTTTGCAATTTTCCTCTGGTAACATCAGAAAGGCAAAACACCAATGTACTGTAACCGATTCATATCTTAGGAAGACTCGCTAGAACAGAATTTTGTCTTCTGTGAACTACTTACGAAAAGTGGAAGCAACCTTGCTCTTCCTTCAAACATGTTATGCAACTTATCACATTCAATCCAACAGCCCTCTCTGAAATTTTCAAAGGTGTTAAAATCAATCTCAAATCTAAAAAGGTTCATCAATGAATGTGCTGTTGCACATGAAAAGTCTGGTTGATTAAATCAATGATTTGCAGATTAATGGTTTATCCAGCCGCAACCTCGTACATATTTTGCCTTAAAAATCATCAGGTTCAGTAGCACTGATTCGAAGTACAATGAAGAAGGAGAGTACTTGCTGACCAGGACATATACACAGTGGCGGTTTTAGGGGGAGGCCAACAGGGCCATGGCCCGAGGCCCCGCACCTCCAGGGGCCCCAGTTTTAAAACCTAAGAAGATGCTACGTGTTTAACTGCCCATATTACTCTGGTGGGAGTGAGTGATACCTTGAAACTTTACCTTTTGGAGGCAATACAGTATCTGCGGAACTTCTGCAGGACGATAATGCCTGAACTTTATTGCAACACAGGACGTCATATGGCCCCGCAAACGTTTTTCGGCCCAGGGCCCCGCGCCCTCCAAATCCGCTACTGCATATACACTAAAACATTATAAAGTTGCATAATCTTTTATTACAGAAGTGGATGTACAAAGTTTATTTGTTTATCTATCAGTACAAGGCACACCAAAAGTGATTTGTGTTGTCCATGTGAGACTGTCTGTGAAAGAATACATAGGCTTTCTTGAAATATTATTCCACACCAAGTACTTACAAAGCAGTGGTGAAGTGGTAGATATTTTGCAATCTGGCAATTGTAATTAAACAGCTGATTTACCTCCTGGTTACATTTAATAGTAGTGGTTGGATTCTACTTTCCTTCGATATGTAGCTTAAGTGTATAGAGGATAATCCTATGTCGGTATGAAATAACCAATTTCCTGTTACTTTAGGAAAAAGAAGAGTAAAATTGTCTCTAAGTACAACTTTGGACAAACGCAATAATGGCTTGTACGTAATCTAGATATACTGAAAGGTATATAAATTGGGTGCTTCCTTTGCTACCGCATAGAATCAAGTTTTATTATCATCAGGGAAAATCTTTAAGTAATAAATGTTTTCAATGGCCAAAGCTGTTAATTTTCTATGAAAACTCTGCAGAATACAATATCACTACTTCTCCAGAGGCTGATTGTATATGAGAGCAAGAAATCGTTTTCCATTCAGTTCGAATACTTTGTTTCGATCTTTTAGCCGAAACCACAAAGGGGTTTTATCACGCCTTATGTGACGTAGATGTGTGCTAGATGGGTTCTTTTCCAGCAAAACTATTATGCAGAGTTTGAAGAACTGATAATAATTCTTTTAAATCGACCGAGGAGTTTCAGTGTTTTGCATCGGATGTGTAATGCTAGGCTTAGATTAAGTATTCTTTCTAGGTTAATGATCATTCTACGGTATTTTTAGCGTATGCCGTGCAATAATACACTGTCGTGGAAGGCTTTTATGTGCTCAACGAATAGTCTAATCTATAAGTACATCTCATCTATAAATTACAACTGTAAACGTGCATGTTTACCATCTCTTAATATTTACTTTATAGGAATGAGTGGTGACTTCATGAGACCCTGCTTGTTTTAGATCAAGACCTAGGATATGTTGTGTATCGCTACAAGTGGATTTTTTACAAGTGTTGAAGTGTCTCCTACGTAGATAAAAAAGCTGGTCTTAACGTATCTCTGAACGCTTCACAGAAATCAAGTGTTTGTTTTATGTGTTAGAATACATTTAGGCTCTGAAATATCGATACTGAAATCAATTTCTATAGGTGGTTACTATGGCCACTATCAGTGCCAGATCGTCTGCATATCCTAGGTGAAAGATGGTATGTCAGTCTGTGTTGTAGTATGTGCTCAGTTTTGATTCAGGTAGGAAGACTAGACCTGATAAATCCACGCGGAATAGCACAGTATCTAACACACCTTATTGATTTCCTTTCACGATGTTGACTTTTTGCATCCTCCTCAATATATTTTTATATAGCCTTTCAGCAACAATATGTTTTCTTTTAAAACGAGTTAGATTTGGTGTGAATCTTATGTAGAATTGCCGTAACTTGAGGAAATTTCCACAACGTTATCATAGAGGTCTTAGTAGAAACTCACCGATTAATATGCCTTCCTTTTGCGTACGAACCATGTTCTCGTTGCTCGATACATTAACTCATGCATCTGTTGGACTAAGTTTCTTGTACTCTGGCAGGTATATTGCCACACTATACAGGGTTTTTTTACTCTTTTTGTACTAAAATTTTATCGACATCTTTATCGTTATATTGTGAGGTGTGCATGAAAGTATGGACGATTCAAGTTTCGGTTCTCTTCCTTGTAGCGTTTTCCAGTCTGTCAGAAAGCAACAAGGATTTATGAATGAAATTCCATTGGATCGATAAACGATGTTTTCTGAAGTAGAAAGTTAGTGACTTGAATTATGAATTGGAGACTTGGCGTTTCTAATGGCCTGATGATGTCGAAGTTATCAATGACAGTTTTTCGATATTATGGATTTTTTTCATCTTCGTTACTGATTTTGTATAGAATATGGCTATTGTTTTATTGTAATATTTTCTCTTGGCTACCTTTGCAGCACCTCTCTAGGCTCGCAAGAGCTACTCCCTGATAACACGTGCTAGATGAGTCTGGGACTAAGAAAGTAGTCCTAAAACTCAGAGGGTACAAAAATTTATATAGATGAATGCTTCCGTATATTAGGTAAAGCTAGGAATTACTCCACTCTGGAATCAGTTCACATAAGACTATTTAACCTTTGCTATGTAGGCAGGCAGAATTTATCCTTTCGTTTAACTTCTTAGTTCTGCGGGCACTAATTGGTCAAAACAATACCAATCTGGCAGTCAGAGTTTGGCTACTTGGCTACTTTGAAAACACAGTTGGGTTTTAGCTTCATTCCGACGACTTCTTGCTCTGAGGAGTGTCAGACGGAAACAGCTTTCAGTACAAAAATGGCTTTGCTTCTTGGTACAATTTTAAAGCAGTTCTATGTAAAGTCAATAAATTCTTTGCAGCGTTTATGTTATGTTTCGAGTTTAGTCGTCAATAAACCTCACGAATTGCTAGGCTTCTAAAGGCACGTTTACTTGCAAACCCGCAAAGGCAGCGGGGGCACTTGTATTAAGAATCAGATTCTCCTGTTGTATTTGCTGTTGGATACATGGACATGGATTGGTAATAGGAAACGTCATTCTTAAACCAGAACATAGGAGGCTACTTTGCATTAACTGAAAGAGTCAGAGTCATGAAGCACAGTGAAAGAGGACACGAAACTCTAAAGTCAGAGTTCACTAGTTCTTAGTGCAGCGACGTAGCCGAATACATCACCTCTACTTGGTGTTACTGGAATTAAAAAATTCTGGAATATCACACAAGCTTACGCAATAAAACAAACCTGCCACTCTTATTGGTGACTTTTGGGAAAAGGTTGAATGCAATTATGATATGGACATTATGCGAAATATGTGGTTTAAATTTCAATCTGACGCAGTTAAATCTGACAAGGGGAACATGGAGTTGTATTCTCTTCCCCATCCTATTTTTTCATATGCATCACGTTAATGATTTGTCAACAAATGCCAATATCAAGTTTGCTATACTTACAACAGCATCCAGATATATAGAAAAGCATATTCTAGAAACATAAGTAGCAGGTACACCTCCCCACCGGATTAATCTGAGCATTTCGCTCTTGAGTCTTCGAGCTGTTGATAGAACTATCATTTATGGGCATGCCTAAGAAACATGCTCTGATTTTTCATAGAATCCCTCTACTTTTTTCATATGTGGAAAGTTGCAGCACTGAAGCAAAAGAATAATTGATCAAACTTGGCTCAAACAAGGCAAATGCTCCCATTCCTGGAATAACAGTCTGAAACTCTTTAAAGGCCGTAACAAAAGAACATTGGACGTCGTTTACAGAGTCTCATGAAAGTTGCTTCAAATTCCACCTTTATGACCTTAAATATTCTGATTAAATCACGTAATTGCTTTAGCTGATAACAGCTTTTACAGGACTGGCCTGAGCGATTTCTGGTTTTTAAATTGCTAGGGTAACAGACAATTCATATTTGTGTGCTTAGCAGATGATTGCGATTAGAGAGGACTAATAGTAGGTTTTCATGCAAGTTACTCATCTTCGGTACCGTTTGTCAGCTCGAAGAGTTTATCGTGGAAAAGGGCTTACTTTATAGTGAGCATTATTAACTAAACTTTGCTATTGAAACCAAATTGTTGCTTCACCTATTATTGTGTTCTATAACTCAGTTGAGATCTAATAGCCACAGGTTAAAGCAACTGTAAGTATAAGTAATCACTTTTGTAGGCACTTGAAGTGATAAAGCTATTGAAAGATGTTCTGCCAATTCAACGAGCGCAAATGAGAATACGGGTTGTGACGCCGTCTGGCGGTAAATTGATCAAGAACCGGCTGAGTCAAATTTCAGTAACGGAATCAGAGGAATATGATGACGATAAAATAACAGCAGTAGGTATTTTAAATATTCTAGGTTGTTTCTACGTCCATCTGCTTCTAGGTTGTATCTGCAATGTATTCTAGGTTTTATTCAAAGACCATATTGCAACTAGACTCCAAAACCTGGGGAAATTGCGTTGTCAGTGTCTAGTTATCTAAAAATTCGGACTGAGTCACATTATTCCTGCGTTTTTTTGTCCGCCAGTCTGATTTTATTCACTTCTCTCTTAAGCCTATTCGTAGCTATATCGCTTTATTCTGGTTTGATTTTTGCGCGCTTTG